>JAGVSQ010002024.1:0-26352 GCA_022683975.1 Rhyacophila evoluta | reverse complement strand
ATCCCTGTCAGCCCAGAAATGGACATGCCTTGTTTTGATAATAGGCTCCTGATATGTTTAGATCGTTTTCATGAATGTCAATATCGAAACATTGTATATTTTAATGAAAGTGTTTTATTTTTTGTCCCCCTGACAGTCGATTGATAAGCGCACGTCCTTCTGTGCAAGAATCTCACATCTGCATAAAGATCTAAAAAAAAACAATAGTATTTGAAAACAATTATCAAGACGAATCTTAACATTCAAAAAATATGTTCTAGTGTCACAATATAATACAATAATTAATACATTTTAAATAATCGTTCGAAGTAAACTTCGCTGTGTAAGCGTGAAGTAAATATATTGTAACAAATGATTTCAAATGTGTACATAACGCAATATTATCCGGTATAAAAATGGTACAATAGAACAGCGATCGATGCATGGGCGTATCTAAAAAGTGCACTTGAAACGTTTTTTGAATAAACATTATTATTTATTTTAGTATTTACGATTTTATTTCATCCGAGCAACCACCGCCTCCCGACATTTTCTCGTTTTCAGCTGTTGATATTAAAATCCCCGCCCTCTTCCCTCCTCCGAATCTTAACGTTTTCATTATTTACATATAAACTATATAATGTCCGATATTAAAACACTTAAGCATCGCAACTCAAAGTTGTCTTACATCCTTAAATCTAAATAAGCAATTTTTAGTTTAATTGATTTTGATTATTGAGTGTATATTTTAATAGAATTCAGTTAATTTGAACTATAGTTTTCAATATTATTATAAAATTAATAAATATTTTTGTCGATCATTTTAATAAACTATTTGACGCGAATTACCCCCTGTGACGAAAGTGGCCGATTTTTTCTTTATAGGTAAGAAACTACCCTAATGTATTTATAATTATTTGTATTAATGAGTATAGTCGTGGCATTTCGCTAATATTATTGTAATAATTTCATTTGTCACTATAATGCTTCTGAGTATGTCTAGAATAAAGGCTTCTTCGTGTATTTACGTATGGCAAACGATTCGTAAATACGTACAGAACCTCGATAAAATGGACTAATGAGGGTGAGGGCGTGTCTGTTAAAGCCGAGAGTCAGTTATATAAATATAAGCCTTTAAAACTCGGCTTTCTGAATGCATTTTTTATTATTTTTAAATTCTGGAAAAGTATTAAGTTTTGTTTGCAATTTCGAAATATCATGTTATTTTAAAACCAAGACAATATCTTCATCTTCTTCTAACCACCGCAGAACATTTTCTTCGGCTACTTCTTCTGTAGCGTTATTCTTTATCATTAAACAGACATCGGATACTTCTAGCCCTTCCAAATCGCCATCAAATAATTTCTTCCAAGTATTTTCTTAATGCTTGTACTTTCACTCCTTTATTGATATTTTGACTGTGATATCGAGGTTTCACTGTACTAACATGATGGATAATGTCAACTTGATGGGTGTTGACTTTAAACTTACTCTAGGCGAACAATATTATTGTTATCAATGTATTCTTCACAGTAATATTGAGAATATCTCTATACAGCACTATGTTTTTTTGTGCAATCCTCTCTAATTCACATATTGTTTTGATTTGCATGAAAACAATTCATTGCAAAGTTAACCAAAGAGTCATTAAAAAAAAAGAAATAAGAGAAGTCACGAACAATTATTAGGTGACCTGAGATTAAGTGAACCAAGTAATTAAATAAACAATGCGGGTGAACGATTCTACATTCGATGAACTGCTGGGTCGGTCAATCCTGCAACCTTTTGTAGTGAACTACGTTCACTTTAGAATCAAATCAATATTGCACACCACAGACTGTAAAATATGTATGTTAATTGTTTAATATAATTAAAATAACTTTAGTTTGGTTAAAATATTTCATATCCTTCCAATAGCATCTGGGCACAATGTACAATGTCGCTCAATAGTATTAATTATTCAGTCGCCACTATGAATTAAAAACTATATGATAAATTTGTGAACTTGTATTGCGACCAATTCTCGATGCATCGATTTGGGTGCTCTAGAGTGTGCGCCAGTCACAGTGTACTTTTCATTAGTTTGTACCTTGCCCGTCTTTTGGCAAAAGCTTATACGAACTATCGTGTAGACAAAATCTTTGGGCAATACACTACAGTTCAGACAATGGTGTATACTCTTCCGGGAACGTTTTCTTACAGCTGATGAATTAAATTTCACAGTGTGGAAATAAAAACTCAAATGATTGTAAGTCATATCTACGATGAAAACAATTACTCGTATATAAATATATACATATAAAAACATATTCACATTTAAAGGCTGATGTGTCTTATCTTGGTGTGTAAATTATGATCATATTTGATTTATGATAATTGTTAATGATTTATGGAACGTCACTGTCAAGCAGCTGGTGTTGGGTTCGCGATAATGCTGGTCATTCTATTTATAACGTATCAAGCGTAGTAAATGCCCATTCAGCTTGAAATAGTCTCTCGTAAAAAATCCGAGATCGAGTCGTGCGAATCATTATTTCTTGTATTTTTTTTACGTATGTAATAGATAGAGGCAGTAAATTAAACCGTCGTACGGATTTGAACTCTGATGCGCAGATGCTACGCGTACACGCCCACCGTACTGAGACGTCACCGCCGCTGATAATTATATTATAATTTTAGTTTTTCAATGACACCGTGAAAATGATACAGTTTTTGTGTTTACTTCTTGTTGGGTGGGTCGGGCATTCGTGCGGTTGGCTACCGAGTCAGCTGACTTTAAAATGCTTATTCAGCCATTCGATCGGAGTGGAATAAACACAATTATATTTTATAAATAACATTAGATCAGCGACTCTTAATCATAAGGCCGCAAAAATATAATATATTTATTTATTAAATTAGTATTTATTTTGTATAGCGGTTGTTCGATTAAACTAAGCTATTGGAATCCAAACTAGGTGCCGCAAAGGCAAACTTTGTTTTAAAAAATTACAACGTCATACGTGGAGTATGATGATCTCTTTACATAATTGATCAGGCAAATAAGTCCTATACATATGTCATCGTTGACTCGTTTAAACCTTCTATATGACAATTTATCCAAAACAATATTTTTACATCTTCTGCTTCTCCGTATTCTCTGATTCTATTCGTTTCTTCATATTAACATCCAATTTTTGTTAGAGTATCTAAATTAAAATATATTAAAAATAGAAACCTCCAATGCGTCATGTTTTATTTATGATAAGACGCAGTTTATTCACTTCTGTAAAAATTATATGTTATCACATCGGATGTTTCAACAGCTCAACGAAAATTTCAATGCACATGACTTGACATCAAAAAAATAGTAGCCAAATTTCTCAGGTGCTACCAACTTAGGAACAAAAGCCATAAACAATATATGTTTTCCAATTATTGTAATATATAAAATACATATAAATATTTGAATAATGAACAATTTAAAATGTTGAGTTATTTGTAATAACTCTCGAGACATTCCCGTTGAATAAGTCGTTTGCTCGTAGATATTAGACCTACGGGATATTCCCGATTAAGACCGCGTGTAATGACGGGGTGGATGCTTGACACATTTAGCGGGTGAATAATTTATTAATTATTTAATAGTACATCTTCAGCCGCCTTAATTCGTGGGCTTAAATCCTGCAGATGAGGATCTTTAAAGTAGTCAAAGATGCAGGACTGGATTTCTTATGTGTTTAACAATTGGTCGATTGTCATGTAAAATAGTGTTACAATCGGAAATAAACAGGGCATCATCATTTCAGGAGAGCGTTTTTACACATAGCTATTTTTTAACAAACCGGTTTATTTAATTATACATAAAAATAAACTCTAAATATTTATAAATTTATATATATTTTTTAAAACAATCAAATTAATTTATTTCATTTAGTGACTTATCTAATCTCCGAATTCTTAAAAATCATCCAAAAATACATTTTGAATAACATCGCCATGTTGATACTTGTTTATTCTAATATTGCTAACGCAAAATATTTACATTCGAGGGAATTAAAAGTAAAAATAACTCCCTCATTTACTTGCACTTAACTTGATTTGGACTACATACCTTCTTGTTTCCTACAGTGCTTATTAACACGATAAAATAAATGCATTTAATTTTTTCGCCATCCTACCAATTAAGTAGTGTTACACTTTTCATTCTTTAAAAGATATTACATTTTTACGACGAAAAGTATTGTTTAAGTCTTAAGTTTTAAAAATTTAAATTGGCTATTATTTGCCGATTAAAATAATATCGTTCACGTTATAAAATACTTCATAGGACACGGTGTTCACTCGGTGCTGGCGAGCGAATTGGTCGCATTTTTTTTTATTAGTCGAGACAAAGTTGATTCGAGGTCGTTTTGAATGGAGCACAATAGAGATATTTTTCTTACAAAAACCGCAAATAATCGTCTTTATTTCCGTGTAAGTGCGTTTTTTTTTAATGGCCGAGTCGGTACACAAATCGCGGGTTCGATTCCTTAACTTGAACCTGAATATTACATTTGTGTTACAGGTAGTAATTGCTCGAAGTGAAGGCACTTGTTAAAACTCGTGATTAACTTGACGGGTGTTAAACAATTCACTAAAAAATACGTAGGAGCTTCATGCTTTTTTATATTAGTTATTAACTTCTCTATTGTATGTATAATGAACCCATATAAAGCACACTTGAGAATTTTTATCTTGTGATTCAGAAGTGACACAATTAAATACGTGTATCCATTCAATTATTTAAATATCAATATTTATAATAAAGATGTCTCTAGGTCAAAAAATTGAGCGCCTGCCATTTTTTTACCATGTTTATTCCAAGTAAAGTATATAGATCTATCTACACTGTGAACGTAACAATCTCAAAAATTGAGTAGCTGTATCTTGTGTGAAGACGTGTTCGGAAAACAGATTTTTTCACGGGAATTGGTTGCCAGCCAATTGCTCAACTCATTGGGTTGTCAGTCCTGCATTTTCGGATTTTTTTGAAATCCAATATGTGGTAATCAAACCCACACTCCCAAGTTGCAAGACGCGTATGCTAATCTCTCAGTTACTGGGGAGTCGATGGTGTTATTGAAAATGGAGTGATCTCAGGATATATAACTGCGCCACATTTTCGCCACAGGCCAAGTGTACCAATTCAACTAATATTTGTGGATTCACGATTTTTTTGAAATTCGAGATTGAGAAATCTCTTTTTATTTTAGTTATTTTGTAAATCTCTAGAATTAGAATTTCGTTTATCAAATATTCTCGAGAATTTTACATATTTTCAATATACATTCATTTTTTGTGTATTTTTTTTTATAATTTTAAATTCAATACTGAAATAATAAGGGACTAAACTTTTTGAAATTCTTAAAATTTTCATAAACAATTTCTCAAGAATTATCGATTACAATCTGTATGAAACACGTGTACAAAAACTAAGAATTGCATAGAATATTACGCCGATGATAATGCCAAATTACGAAAATCATTTCTACAAAATTTTTGGCTTTCCAGAACATTTTGTTTTTTTTAAATCAATAGTAAATACAAGCATAATTCAAATTAAAGTGCTCATTATTACTTCTTCCTGTGTATACATGAATGCTTACTCAGTTAAATAATCTAATTCGATTAATATGACTTATAATATGTAACTATAATATTTGTTTCATAATAAAATTGTGTAGTCTAATTTAATGTTAACATATTTATAGCATTTCTAAATAAGATTATATCGCATTTTTCAACAGCTGACGAAAGCATTCTTCATAAATGTATATTGCTTTGTTGATATGAATTGCCATTCACCGCGTGATCATCACAATTTGAGTGATACACTGACAATAACCCACCAATCAAAAACCCAGTTTGCTAACCACTAAACGGCAGTAATATAAAGATAAGATTATACATCATTATCATGACACGTGTTTCGTTATTTTCAAGAATATTATATTACGTTTCAAAAAAATATATAAGTGTGTCATGGATGATTAGTAATTAATAATTTAACGTAAGAAATATTAAGCCTCTTGTTTACGGAAGAAAAACAAATGATAAGCATAATACTGATTGCGCTTGATGGAAATTCGTTTTGAATTTTTTTTTTAATCGACGGTAATGTCTAAATGGTTGATTTTACTGTACAGTCACAATCATTCATATATCCAGATTTATTTTTTATTTAATTATATGCAAAATTCATAATCCTGTGACAATATTATTAAAAAAAAACAATAATCAAAATGGGTACCTACCTACTGCCCACGTTCTTGGACATTAATTACACTTATTGTTACAGTGCGTGAAGTCAGTTTATTCACATGACAAATATGCTGAAACCGATATCGAGTGATTCAAGAAATTCTTTAAATACTTTGTGGATGCGAACGTCGGTTATGCATACATACACAAATTTATATTTATTAAATTCATGACACATTTATTATAAATAAAATATTTCTGTTTATTCTGTTTAAAGTCATTCGTATTATTAAATTATTTTCACTTGATTCTAATCTGACTCGTGTTGACTGTGAATATCGGAAATCTTTCACTGAGACCAGCGTCTTGTCAGCGAAAGATGCTGTGAAGAATAATGTATTGATATAATTTTGAGCTCTGTAAATTCTGTCAAATAAGTTATATATCCGTACTCGTCTAAACTGGAAGACTCCAATGATCAAGTAATGCAGTAATGGACAATGTTAAACTGTGAGGGTGTATCCTTGATAGCAGGTCAAGTCAAGTTAAGCCAGGCAAGTTAAAAACCCGGATAGCAAATAGTAATTCATATGGAAGTTCACCTATTTTGAGTTTCAAACGCTGAGTGACGGAGTACAATTTAAAATTTTGACTTTATTTAATTAATTCTACCGACAATATATGAATGAAAATAGACTGAATGACTTTTCAATGGATTTTGAAGGTTAACAAATTATTGTCCTCTCATTCGCCTTAATATGGTTCCCAGAGAGCTTCCAAACGATCGATTATTTGTCCTGCAATTTCGATACGAGGACAACGCAAATCGTTTACGCGGATATCACCGGTTAAGACCAACTGATGTGATTTATAACAGTTAATAATATTCACTGTGTTTGCTTGGTGGAAATTAATTGCTAACTAATAATAATATTTATTCGTAGATTCTGTAGTCCAGTTGATAAGCTCGCGTCTGTGGATCTCTTCGAATCGGAAGTCGCGGGTTAAGTCCCCCAGCTGCATACAAACCAATATTTTTTATTGTATTTACGTTAAGGGATAACAACAATCTATCGAGATGAATCTTTACATTGTTGATATCCATACACACAATCACTATGTGTGCGTATCGTAATTATGATCACCAGAAGTCTTCGCTTATCCCATTTTCTCGGGATGGCTTTTTTTCAATTTAGCGCTTTTTAATGTAATTTTGAAGTTATATATACCGACTTTAAATGGGGAAAAGGACGTAACGTACACAGAAAGAATTTTACAGGAGGCACAAAATGTCTGATGATTTTGGGCCGAAGTCAAAATAACAAATAGACACAACCTTAAAATGGATGAAGACTAAACATCTAGTGGTATATTTACTCAATCTGATATTATTTTACCGAAGTTATGTAAGAAAAACCAACGAAATTGATGGGGAAAAGTCCTTTCTCCTCGTCGCAAATTTCAAATGCCTTCTTTTTTCCAAACTTAAAAGATAAATTTACACGCTAATTCTGCATTTTCAGTTTAAATCCTTTTTAATTTGTACAGTCGATTTATAAAAGCTCTTAGGTGCCACTAGTTGACTGATTTTTCCAACTATCTTCGAGTAATCTGCCAAGTCCATAGCTACTTGATTTATTCTTTGAATTCATAATCAAACAGTTCGTATCTTATTCTCTAAGAATCTAGTGCACTCTGTTGTTCATGGACTTGTTTTTGGGACACGGTCGACATTTCCTTATGAGGGGCTTCAAGTTCATTACGCGTTGGTATACACCCAAAAGGTTGAATGCGTGACCGATGTAGTAATGAACGACTTGCATTTTGTATTTACTATTGGTTTCAGTGGACAAAATATTTTGCAGATATAGTCAAGTACTTCATTCCCCACGGAATATTGTAACAATACGATGGCATTCGCATTAATGATGTACCCATTTAATCGAAAACAATTTTTATTGGTGCAATTGGTCGAATTAAAATCGATATAATTGATTGACCGGGTACACGCCTGTTGACCCTTTAAGTACCGTCAACAAACATTATTTGCAGCTTTTTTTATTGTCAGAAAGGTTTTTACATTCCACAATTCATATTACAATGCGAAAACCTTGTTTGTATCTCCAGTTGCGGGTAATGACAAACTATTGTAGATTTTTCCACATTCGAAGCACGTTTTCTTCTTTTATATCCGCTCCCTAAGTGGAGCGTACATATATTACATGCCCTGTCCCCCGCCAGTATTTTAGCGTCCACTAGGTCATGCTTTTATCCTGTAGCTCCGCTGAATACGTGGCCTTCAAGGACACGATGACCGGTTGGCTTGAAGAGTAGGTCAGACTCTTCTGTCATTCGCAATGTGTGACCGAGCCAGGTCCAGCGTCGCAGCTTCACTTGATCAGTAATTAGTGGCGACGTGGTCCGTTTTCTTATCCCCCGTTACGGGCGAAGTCATACCACCGTATCCCCAGAATCTGATGCAGGCTATCAAAGCTTAGCATGCGGATACGGCTGCCTTGAACCTTTGTTGGGTGGCATGTTTCGCAATCATTTTACGATTTTAAGTGCTCGTAATTTAAATAATGGTACGCCTTAAAATTAAGTTCAAATAAAAAAATATTAAAATTAAATAAATATTGATGCTTATCAAAAAAGAAATTAATGTGTTGTATTGATTGGTGTTCTGCAATATATTATAATTTCTATGTGCCTATACTATTTGTATTTGTGCATTCCTCCTCGACTTTCAAGTCACTTATGTCTATTTCCAAATACATAGCTTTACAAAAATTGCCGCAGGCTTTACTTAAACATACATATCTCCAAAGACTCATGTTCGTCCAACAGTTGTGGACGTGTGCCCTCATATCGCTATGTAGTTTTTGACATTTGTTTGTAAACACTCGTGCACCGCCGAGGTCAAGCTTCGTGCTGGAATCGTGTATGTAATATCAATGAAAGACAGACAGTTGATTGCACCACATTGTGGTTGTCCATGTCATTAAAAGTATACGTTAATCTCATTTAAATTCGAGATGACCTATCCCAAAGCAACGTACTCTTACAGGAATGTGCTAAAATTAGTTCTGCATTTAATAATAAAAGTATAATTCGATACACAAGTAATGCTGAGAATATTAATACATGAGAATTCGTTATTTCTAAAGATTGTTCATCACCATGGCAATAATATTTACGATAACGTATGAGTTTCGTTTCTTAGAGTTAATACATAACTCTATTAATACGATGCATGTAATTGTTTGACTCTGGAAAATTGGGACGGATTAAATTTTCTTCGGTGTATCATTATAAATTAAAATAGATTGTAGCCAATGTCAACAAGCGTAAATTTTGGCGTAATATCCGACAAATTTACTGGTGGTCACCCTAATCGATAGTCGTACAAGGCTTGTGGTAATACGCAGTACGTTTTCGTCGAATGAAATCGATCTCTTCTCAATATCAAAGCTTCATGATACATCTGATTAAGACCTGGTGGACTAATTAATTTTACAGTAGGTGTTCAGTAATTTGCCTGAAACTATAACTTAATACTAACAGACTGTCTCCGTCATAATTCATATTAACATAAAAAGTGCATTTAGACAGGCATCGGCATCTAAATTCAGTATGTTTATTAAATTCTTTGATGACAAACGAGTCGAGGCTAGTAAACAACGTGTGTATCAGCCATTTTTACACACACATATTGCCATATCAGTTAACAACAATTCAAAATATTTTTTCAAACAAGATTTAAAGACGACTTCTGTAACAAAATTCAACATATAAAAATTAATTACAGTATACTCTCCATAAACGCTATCGAAACTATGGTTTTGTTGTATATTTATTTTTATAATTTTGTCACGGAACGATTTTGATGAAAAATTGTATAAAAAAATAAATTCGAATGTTCGCATCATTGAACTAACTAAATGACGCTATTTACATTTTGTTCGATCGAGATGTAATAAATAATAATTGATAACGTGACTGTTAGTGGTACCATTTACCCCTTTGTTACGGTGCGTCCATTGTCGAATAACTAAGTCAATCCATGGTTTAAACGTTAATGTAAAACATGTCTGACAATAGACCATGGGCGCGGATGGCGTGACTTTCAGTCTGGGGTCTAGACCATTTATATTTATGATACATTCTAGAATGAATAATTTTGTTGAATTGTGTCTCTACCGGTTGACAAGTCAATATGTGTTTCATTTATCACACCATTATAAATGAGCTTTATCTTTTTGCATGGACAACTATATTGTAGTTGAGTGAGATATTATTTAAACGAACATTGTTTTTGTTTGTATATTATATGATTAATGTGAAAATAAATACATTGACTCAAAGATCCTCGAGTTCACAAATTCACCGTCTTAAACAGATGATTATTTGAGACAATATATAAACCAACAATATCCGCCATTAAAAAAAAATGTCTGTAAAAACTATTGTAGTGTTACTATATGCAAAGTACTATATTATTATGTACATTCAACAGCGGTATTAATTAGCCTATTTTTGAAATCCGGTCGACGTTTCTAGTGATTAATAGAAATCGGTTTGTAATTTAAATCATTTTAAGTAAATTTATTGATTTTATTACATTGTTACTATAAATTTAGCCTTAGATCTACTGCAAAAATTCTGACTACCGGGCTCTAAATAAAAATACAAAAATACAATGGTAGAGAGAACAGTAAAATTAATAAGTCATGTTATCTGACAAAATGTTACACACCCAATATGGCTTCTAAATATATAAATACGATATGGCATATGTGCCATTTTTATATTATACTCGAACGTTTAATGGAAAATAATATATTTACTGTTGTTTTCCACGGGACATAAAAGATCAAGATGTAATATTTTTAGAAGGCTGAAAAAAATGCATCGGTTGAGCGAATGCAGAACGCAGAAAAATATACATAATAAAATAACAAAATTCTCTGTTCTATTTTTGAAATTTATTATTTTTCCCGCGCGCGCAAAATGCCGGTCGGATTTCGAGAACAGAAACCACATTCATTTAATACTAATCTGACGCAACGTGTACCTACGTATATGTTCCGAGAACGACGTTGGCGCTGTCTCACTCGTGGGTATACTCAATGTATATATCTGTCTTTCTTTATATGATATAACTCCATTTTGTATGATTTATATCGTGTTGGTTTGTCGTCGCTTTTAAAATTGTGCACTCTTGCAGTGTAGACGTACTGGACAGTTTTAATATTTAATTGTATATCATTTAAAATACGTTATGTATTAGCCAGACGTCATAGTGTTATCAGCGAATGATTTCTGCGGGCTTCAACACGTTATTGTTGTGATTTATTGTTTATTTTTTTCTCAAGAGAGGGCTTTTGACGAATTAGGGCAACGTCAGGTGAGTTAAAAATAATTAACTTCTATGAACACACTGCGCATTCATTATGGCGCATGCATAGACAATCATCTTAATCTTCGATAAGTAGTATTGATTATAAATCTGTGCTACATTCATCAGAGTTTAAGTAGAGGCAATTAATTCCTAATAATAATACACTGAAGCGCATTTAAATAAACAAAATACAGTATTTGTTGCGATCTAATGAGTTACAATAAATTACTCATAATTACTACTATTTGGGAGACGATGATGCAGCAATTACACTTTTTGTGTAAAAGCGCCACCTGTTTGACCTTTTTAATTCTAATATTTCAACCGATTTAATTGTAACGCCGAAGAAAGACGCCAGCCTCGTGTTGTTTTTTTTTCATGCGATATCACGCTACTAATATGATTTCAAGCATTGTGAAATCAGCCTCTGCGCACATCGAAAACGTTCCGTATCGATTATCGATAGCAATCATAAATTACTAACTTTGTCGATAGATGGCCGTTGTAAATAAAAACGCGAAATTAATCTTCGTTGCCAGCCGCCTTAATGTTGCTTTTGACATTGAAAAAAAATACGTAATTTTACTCTTTGTAGCGTTGGTTACATATTATGTACAACCTACTTACTGAATAATAAATTATACAAGATAGTTTGTTGCTTTATTTCTTATCACAATGTTTACAGAAATGTAACTATGTTTCACTTAATTGAGTGACGTATTCTTAGGTGAATTTTTTTGTAGGTTGATGGCACAACAATTTAGCAAAATAACACGTAGGAATGCTACGTGTGTTAATATTGTGCTCTACCCGCCAATACATCGCGACCGATTTTAATTATTGTTTTAACTTGAATATAACAGTACATGTACATTATTTTACCATATTTATTTGATTAATGAAGTAAATTCTACATTTTATCACATCATGATGAAGATATGAATGTTTGTATTGAATATAAAGGGATGAAGTGGTTTAATTTCGTGAGGAATTCTGAAACATGCAGCTTCCTGTTTTGTCGAAAATTATGCAGCAACACTGACAATCACCTTAGTCTTGCTTGTCCCTTTATACGAATAGAATTCTAGGATTCTAGAAAACCGCAGTACTATCCGTAGAATACATTTGATGGAATTTAAGAATGCGTTAATGGCATGGAAAGAATTAAATTGGTGGATGACTGATAGTTTTAAGGACATAGTGAGCTAATTTAGTAGAAAAAGCACTTGAGAAAAATTTTATATCACCTTGAGAATCACTTAATTTTTTTGTTATTGTCAGAAATAATATGATAACACTATCTAAATAATTTTTTTATCACTCTTTCTCATTTTTGAAATTTATTTTGAATAATTTTTGTACTGACAGGTGTGTGTCCTTGCTAATGTTCATTGTAGTATATATTTATGATATAAATAATCAAGGTAATTAATATTTGTGAGTCATGGCAGATGGCATTGGTATTTGTTCATAATATCTAATGACGTTATTTCTGTTTGTTCCAGGTGCACGGAGAGCTTCCAATTTATGAAATATGGACACGGCTCTTTGTCCATAGATATGCTGGCTGGCATAGCGCTCCACCAAACGAATCACTCGATTGCAATATTACATTGCAGACTGTGAACGTAACCAACTGAAAAAATTCAAGATAAATGCGATAGACGTCTTGTATCTTAAAAAAGAACCCGACTTGTTTAAAAACTCAAATCAATTATTAGTATATACTATCCAATACCAAAAGAAACGTATTGTTTTCTACATTGATACAAATTTTAACCATCTTGTGTTGTGTTTTGATTTACTAGTTTATTCAGTTTCATATAATTTACTGCTCAAAGTTCCTATCAACGTATTTCTTTAATACTTAGCATTGTATAGTTAGTTAATTTCTTGCTATTTTTTATTTTCGGTGCATTTTTTTTATTCTAAGTACATATGCTATTTTTTGTGCGGCTGTTGCGATAAATGATAAAAGATGGCGTCACACCACTTGGTGACCGTGTGTATGTTCTGCCTGCTCAGTGCGGGTCATACTTGTTCAGGACATGTCGGCGTAGAGCTCGGAAGTAGCTTAACCAGGCACCAGGACTTGATGCATGAACGATTCAAAGGGGATCCGCAAATCTTACCGTCACTCGGAAAAGGAGACTACCGCCAAACCAGAGACGCTGTCCCGTATTGGAACTCGAACAATGATGACAACACCCCTAACTTTGTGTCGACTGAAGATTATCGCCAAAATAATGACATCTTGGAAAATATGCTAGTGGAACAGTACATTAAAAATTATGGGAGATCGTATTATGAACCGAGTGGTATAGAACTGCCGTGGGACGATATACAGAAAAGAAATTTGATTCTCGATAAGAAACCCATGTTTGATTATTTAGCGAGAGCTGGGACCTTAGATCAAGCCATCGCAGATTCACGTCTTGCTAGTGATAGACTGCCGGTTATTTCTGATGTCGTTGGGGATGTTTTGAGAAGAGAAAGACGCAGCGAACGACCAGGAATTGAACGCCGTCGTGCTCTCCTAGCCAAAAGACAATTAAAGGCAACTGATGAAAGAAATTCTGATAATGCAAATATTGTGAATATTGAAAATACACAAAATACAGATAGCATTTTGAATAGACTGACGAGAGCTCTACCTGAGGACGAAGACAATAAAAAATATTATAATCTTCAAAGACTAAGAAGGGAAGCACAATTAAATGAAGTTAAAAATTTAGTATCAAAAGATAGGAACAAAGGTGATTTAGGTATTATGGAAACCATAAATGACGCTCACATAATTAACAGTAGGCATAAAAGAGACGCACATCTTCCGGACAATGGCGAAGCTAAGAATGCTTTGTTGGAAGGCAAGAGTGAGGATATGATCTCCAAGGCGAATCTGAAGAATATTGATGTTGAATTTTATATGAAAAAACTGTTCACACAATTTGGTGATAGAGATACCATGACTATGAATCTGACAGGTTTCGAAAGTATGCTGAAATCTCTAGATCTAGACAGGATGATTGCTGGTAGTGGAGTGACAGACCGGAGTGACCAACCAGCCGCAATGCCACCCAGACCTGTTGAAAGCGTGGTCAATGGCATTCGGTACAACTCCACAAACGTTACGGTAAATACAAATTGTGTTATTATTCCATTCAACTACCGTTATTTTTTCATATACAAGTAATGATTTCACCAAGCCAGCTTGTAAACAAAACCACGAACAAGATTTTAAAATCCCAATTTCAAATTGTCAAATATTTTACTCTTATTTGGTTTGTTTTGTAATGATGAATTAGCATATATAGTGAAAAATCCATAAGAACTTCATGCCCATAAAAATTATTTAGTGCTAGTCAAATAGTGTGTAATGAACTATGGATATTGATTAATTAACAGTAATAATTATCATATTTTGAAAATCTGTAAATAAAAAATTCCCACTATAGCTGATTGGTTAGGGATTACGGGTTTGAGTCCTGTATCTTTATAAAAAATTAACAAGTTATTAATTTGTAAGTCTTCTATATTGTCATGATATTATTCAAAACCTTCAAATTTTTGCTTATTTACAGTGTATCAACAGCATTGATTTAATATCAAGTCTAAATTCTCAACTACACCCAGACCACAGTCATACATCAAACACATCTGCAAGCCATCACCGACAATTGACCAGATTGAACTCTCGGTTGCTTGCTAAAGTTTGTCCAATATTGCTGTACCAAAAAGTTGCACAAACATCCTACGAAAGGCAGGGCTGTGTTGTTGAAAGAGAATTCCCAAAAGAGCAGTCATTGCACAATGACGGTAGTAATAGAAACAATCATTTAGATAGCGAATATCATCAACATGTCCATCATCACAATAATAGAGATGTGAACGATGGTACTAGTGATGAAGTTATTGATAATAGTGCAGCCGTTTGGTTATATTCCAGCTTGAGTATCTTTGCGATTAGTTTGTGTGGTCTATTTGGTGTTGCCGTAATTCCGATAATGCACCATGCATACTATCATCAGATATTGCAATATTTAGTTGCATTAGCTGTGGGCACATTGAGCGGTGACGCGCTGTTGCATTTATTGCCACACGCAATGTCTGCAATGAACGACCATCATAGTAACCCTGGATCTGATTCGCATCACGGGTCTGGATCACATGATGACGCCGTCTGGAAAGGCCTGGCTGCCATGATGGGTGTCGTTTTCTTTTATTTCACTGAAAGAGCGCTCACTTTGATTGCCGAGTGGCGAAAAAGAAAACAAAGATTGAACAAAGAGAATAAATTACCGTCGCGAGTTCGTGTAATGAGAGATAATGGTGTTGGCTGCTTGAAAGGGTCTGGAAGTTGCAGCTCTCATTCGAAAGGAGGCTTTCTCAAACTACCCGGCGGTATTTCTCTACTTAAAAAGAAACAAGACAGTAATAACATACATTCGGACCCCGCTAAAATATGTAAACACAAATATTCAGAGTATCCGTATTGCTATGATGAGATTGCTACTGATACCAAAGATGACCACCATGTCAGAGATGGATCCGTGCAAAAGACACCAAATGATCAATCGAAGGATGGTAAATCAGGAGAATTAAAAAAGGTTGCGTCGAATTCATCCAGCAACAGTAATGACGTTGCTAACAAAGTCAAAGCTAACGGAGAAGATGGTAGTTTGAGTGTCGTCTTGCGGGACAGTATGAGGCTGGAGCCAGTGAAAGAGCCAGGTGTGGCAGACTCGCTGCTGGATGAAGGTGCTGCAAACGACGGAAGGAAAGTCAGTGATAATAATTCTCATGATGACCATAAAGATGATGAGAAAGATGTCGAAAATCAAGAGAGCTACACTGTTATTTTGAGGTTAGTAATTAAAATGTATTTTTAAACATAAGGACATATCCAACTCCATAATTATTTTTACTATATGTTCGAGTGAATAGAGAAAATAATAATTGTGATGTTTGTTTTCAGAGAGCATTCACAAACACATCATGGCCATTCTCACTCTCACGGTCACGTACATTCACCTCCATCTAGCTTCAGCTCTGTCGTGTGGATGGTCATTATGGGAGACGGTCTTCATAACTTCACTGATGGAATGGCTATTGGTGAGTAATACATTGTAATCTATATATTTAATGTTTCATATTTACACTGATACTTTTACAGTGTTTTTTCTGATGTTTTGTGGTTACTGATTTTAATGAACATTTCTAATTTTGTTGTTTACTTTTTTCTAGGTGCTGCATTTTCAAGTAGTATTGCTGGTGGATTCTCAACGGCCATTGCTGTCTTGTGTCATGAACTTCCTCATGAGATTGGTAAGTTAATCGGTTAATTTAACTCAGTACTTCCTATTCCTTATCTCTAAAATTCAGTGTACATTTTCCCCAGGTATTGTCCTAGCTTTTTTTTGTCCGCTGCAATCTTTTCCACTGTCAGTATCAGAACTGCTATAACTGTCTTTATAGTCCTGTCATCTGTTTGTGTTTTACATTACAAGTTTTGTTTATTCAGGTGATTTTGCGGTTCTCCTGAAGGCGGGTATGTCCATAAAGCGAGCGATCTACTACAACCTGCTGTCGTCCATCTTGTGTCTTCTAGGAATGGTGGTGGGCGTGCTGGCTGGCCATGCACCTGAGGCAACACAGTGGATATTTGCCGCAGCCGCAGGAATGTTTATGTACATTGCTCTCGTAGATATGGTAAGTTGTATTCAGAAATGTGCATATGACCTTCATTACAAATTGATAAAAATTTACTGCTTAGTAAAAAGTTACTATAAAATTCTTAATACTAATGAAATCATTGATAGTTCAATCATGAAATGATGCTGAAAAACTACTTTGAACAGATTAACACCTCTGAATATGATTATTCAGAACTACCAAGTATGTATAGTACTTTTAAATAAGCAAAGAAGTCATTCGAGATTATACAATACACAAAAAACTCTATAGGCATATTTTTCTAGTAATAAAAATAAAAAGCTAAAGAAACTAATTCTAAAACCTAAAAAGTAACCATCACCATCAAGTGATTGTGAATTCCTGAAAAAATCTGTATACATTTTTATAGTTAGAATTTTTCACATCAGGCCCATTATGAAATGGTATTATATGTATATGACAATAGTTTTTTCTCTCTTTCATTTCAGATTCCTGAGCTATCATCTTCGCACTCGAATGAAGGTTCCTTCTGCCAGTGTCTCATCCAGCTGTTTGGTCTGGCCACAGGAATCGGTATAATGTTCCTAATAGCAATCTATGAACACGATTTGCAAGAACTCTTTGGTTGAAGCGAAACAATTATTATGATAAGTTATGTCTACCATATGGTACCATATGAGTCTCTTGCATTGTCTGTGTATACTTGGGATTCCGCCATAAAAACTCATTAAACTTCTGTATTATTACAGTTCAGTGTATCATGTAAATATACTAACAAGTACGCTGATATTGCTGTTTTTATTTCTAGTGAATGTTAATAATCCAATATTCACACAAAAGAATTTGGTTTGATTTTTATGAAATTCAGTCACATCTTTTTACTATATGCCGCACCTCTAAAGCAGGCATTGGCGGTTATCAATTTATCTAAAAAAATTTGCTGTGTTGGATTTACTTGGAATAACTTGTACATTTGAATCATTAATTTCCGCTCCAACGTGGATTATGTGAACTCTCTGAAAATTTCTTTGACCAGTTATTTCTCAATTATATCCATGTAAATTTGAAATAAACAAAACTTGCTGAAAACCACTACAAATTACAATCCGCATCCTGTAATTTAGAATTATATGTATACTATAATCATCATGTCTCAGTAAGGATATTTATCCGGTGTGTATTAGTGGATTTTCTAGTACACTAATACATGTTCTCCAAATACAAATAATGCAAGAGTTTCACATGACCACTATAAACACAGTAAGAAAGGGCATTTAGTTTGTGTTGGCCAAAAAAGTACAGCCATATTGCTAATATCTAGCGATTGTTTGATGTTACACCTTTGCTCTTTCTTGTAAAGTATCGAAGTGAGGTTTAATCATCCGAATACGGTTCAGTCTTGTGACTGTTCCCGGTGCTGGATTCGTATTTTTTTTTTAAATGATGTCTCAGTAAGTTTTCATATCGCGGTGACACTAGTGACTTGAAATTTTTCAGATGTTGTGGATCTGTCTGAATAAATTTAATCAGTACTTAATTCGCCTCGATGCTGTAGGAATACTATTTAACACAAATGCCTAATAAAGTATAAGCCTATCCTATAAATATACAATGTTATTATAATATATGTTTTCGTCTACTTCTTCTGCAGTCAATATAAAAGAAAGGATTTCATGAAAGATATTTATAAAATTGCATTGCTACAATTCACACCAATTTGAGTCATGCTTATCTTTTATTTCTTATTTTCACTATGCAAGTGAAAAAAAATTGTCTTACTAATAAACCAATTACTTAATTTGCTCAGATATTTTCAAAAGTTTCCTTTTAAAGTATTACATTTCCAGTGTAATTTAATAATTTACGTGGTTTGAAAATATTTTTCTTATATCTGTTTTAGTTTATTCTTATTTATAAACAGTAACAGAATAACTAAAATCGTAATGAATTTGAGGAAGTATTGCCGTTGTTATATTACTGATGACTTTTTCTAGCACCAGCATTTTATTTACAGTGAATTTTAGACCACCCTGTAAAGAGTACCGGATTTTTTTATGGCTGGTAAATATAATTTAAAAAAATAATACATTAAATTAAATGTTTTTATTACGATCATTGCCATTATTTTATGTATGAAAAATTTACCAAATTTTTTATTTGCAGTTGCATATCTAATAACTAAATTGTCTCCACTACTATTATAAGTCAGAAAATTAAAGCAACAATTCAATGAAATATTTTAGTAATTATTAGTACAAGCATATATGAATTATTCAATCAACATGAGTTAAAACCAACCAATGCTACATGAAAATGTTATACATATTAAAGTTTAATTCAGATGTATCATTTCAGTTATAAATCATAGTTACATCAAAATTGCTACTTCTAATAGTGACATAAATTAAATTTTATTGGTTTATATTTCAAATGATCAAAATAAATTTACAGGAAATGTGTATGGGTAATTTACAGATATTTTTTTCTTTATTAATTCACAAAAGATATTTAATGTTGTTTACCTGTTAGGAAAAAAATGTAATTTGTAACATGCGGCAATTGAAATTAATATAACAAATTATATTCCATACATTTTTATCACCATAGTAATATTTACATTAGACCAATCTGATGAATACACAGCCTAATTATCTATGTATGTGATAAAATTCTTTAGTCGGTTATGCATTTATTTTTATAATGCAGCATAATTTGAAATTTATTAACTATGTTTTTGACATCATTCTAATAAAATTTGTAATATTTTGTGTTAAAATATTAATTTAACTAATATACTTCCAGATACCTGTTTCATCAAAAGTATTATAGCTATAATTCTTTACTTTAATTGTGTTTTGGTATAATCTATTATAATACGTTCTAATTAATGTTTTAACATGGAGATATGATAGTATTTTTTTTACATCTCAATCGTTTGTTTATTCAGTGTCATTCAATACTGGATGAAGGCTTCCCGTAATATATTGGTCAATTACTGCATAATAAAGACCATAGTCATATCAGATAGGAATACTCTGAAAAATAGGATTCTACATCACTGTTACATTAGTTCATATTTTAATTGAATTTAAATTACTGTTCAAAATGATTTATTGTACAAACTGTGTAATCAAGATACACAATACTAATTGTTTAAAAACAATAAATTTTATTCAGAAAATGATAAATAATTAAAAGTCTTTAGTTTGAGCAAATACTGTATAAAACCATGGGTGCATTAAAATAAACGTTTTTTTTTAGAAACTCTAAATGTCTCCTTTACATAACAGATACATTTTATCAAAGATTTTTAAAAACCTATTCATACAAAATGCTTCATTCTATCAGTTAATTACTTCCATGATAATGTACCAATAACATCATATATTTTATTGAATTAAAAGTTATTTTAGGAGTATTTTTTAGTTTTATACAGTATTTGTTTTTTACTATGCGCTGTGAAATAAATATATATTTTTAGATTTCATTAAATCTTTAGAATAAGATTATTTTCGTTGATATTTTGGCATCGAATTTTCATAATAGCAAGCATATGGTTGAAATTTGAGTAAACCGTGATTTAATCCGAATTTTAATTCTATATCTTTTATCTATAAATGCATTTTTCTCAAGTGTCAGTGATATTGTGAATTTATAATGGATGCCTGTAGCCAGCTGCAGACAATGCGTCAAAGACATTGACTCATTCTCTGCATCTGTCTTATAAATCTTAAGACAAGCATATAAATTTTATAGGAATTGATGTTATTGTAATTTTATACTTAATATTATAATAAATACGTCATATTATCATATTGTAATGGTATTATTATAAAAAACACCGAACTTTGTCAAAGTAAATCTAGGATATTCTAAATTAAATGTTAAGTATCAGATATGTTTCTCGGTTGATTAAAGTTACGTTTTTAATTAGAGTTATATTACTTACTAGTGTTTAATTTTACAAATATATTATGTAAGTTATGTATTTTTACGTTTGGGGGGCTTTGATTTTTTCGACACTTATTTTTTCAATTTGTTCAAACGACCATGTTGCCAATTTATTTTTGTCACGTGTAAAATAAAAATAAGAAAATAAAAAACAAAATATTTCTTTTAATATGACACCACACCTCTATGTATTTACTTTTTCCTTTTAATACGCAAAAATCCAATTCCCATTTATCATTTATTCTCTCCTGAGCAGCTAACAGTCAAATCGTATTTCTTATATATTATAATAATATTAACATCTCTAGTAAAGCTCTGTGGTTTTATTAATGGTTGAATTATAATTCTAAGGTTAAATAAGTATCATAGGTTTTCACACCGTTATCAAAACTGTGATTATAAATACACACATCTTATAATTGATCAACTAGTAAAAAGTAAAAAAAAATGTGGGCGTTAATTCTTCCTGATGGAAGGAATAGGATTTATTGAAGAGAATATGTTTGATTGATTTTAAATTAAAAGGTGACTGATCTTATTTATATAGAATAAATTAGAAGTATTATATGATTACTAAATTGGGAAGCTGTCAGTGATTAATTGGTTGTATTGGATATGCTCCTCGTTTTCTTGGTCAAAAGATTAAATAGTGTGAAATATAATGAAGGTGGAATCATTTTTGATGGTCACTTTATATTCTAATAGCTATAAATATTTGGTGAAATATCTTAACTAATAATAAAATAAGAAATAGATTAACCCACAGAATTCCATAGTGACAACACTGAAATCACTTTTAAATGTTTAATGAACAAATCAATGAACGGACAGGATGCAATTGAAACATAGATAAATGGAATAAATATATATTTCATTTTATTGCAAAAACGTACATTATCTATAAGAATGTATTTATTTATTATAGATATTATATATTTACTTATATCAGAAGCACCAGATGACTTTTGTAAATTAAAGAACACTTAATGCACATAATTTATTATTGGTACTTTAGCATTTATTGTGTAATTTTATAAAGAAAAAAATGATCCTCTTCAGTTGCAGAGAAAGATAGAAAAATAGTACACCACTATCACATTATTATTTAATTGTACTATAATATATCTGTTATATTCGTTGATCCATCCAACCACAGGGAAAATAAAATAAATCACTTCGTACCTCTTCTCCTATTCTATCACCAGATGACAGCAAACGGCAATTGTTTTCATTTTAATGACAATTTCTGTCAAAATTCGTGCCATATTTATAGTATAAGGTATTTCCTTTTATTTTTGTTGTAACAACTATGGGTTTTCAACCTTCGTCCAGTGAGAAAACAATCGCCTGCAGACGAGTCGGTGCATGCAGGCGCTGCGTAATTAATCTCTGGTCTAAATTAGTGTCAGGAAAAAATATTGATACGCTTCATAAAAACAAAAATAAGTATGTGAAATATGTTATAATAAATCGATAATAAAATAGGTATTCCTTTAAATCTATAAATATTTACTTACATATGAATATAAAACCATATGGATATCTACACTCTAAAGACTTATCTCAACAGATTGGTTGTCGGTCAACTACTTAACCAATCGGACATCCAGTCCTGAAGTTCATATTTTCACAAATTCTGGTACAGCTACAAGATTTGAGCCGCAATCTACAGTCTGCATCCAAACTGCACCCTTATCAACTCAGCTACCAGTGAAATAACAATATATATTTTTTTATTGCGTTGTCAAACATTTTATTATGAAACCTGATATATAACAGGTGCTAAAATGAAACCCAAACCTAAATCGAGGAATACATGTATTTCAGATCCTGTGAAATGTGTAACTTAAATTTATAATTTAGCATAAATAATCCTTGAAACAAAATGACACCACCTACCCATCTTCATCAGTCGCGCTGTGTTACCGAGTACCAGGCAAGACTTTCGATTTCAATTTTGAATCTTCCTTATAATGTGACACCATATGCCCCTTGAGAGAGCATTTATAAGTGAAAGACTTGTTACATATGTCGCAGACGAATTTCTTTTCGCCGGAGTGTATCTTCAAATGTTGACTGAGGGTGAAATCGCGGAGGAATGCTTTCCCGCAAATAGTGCAGGGAAAATTTCTCACACCGGTGTGCTTCACCATATGTCTCTGTAAATTATCCTTGAAGAAGAACTTCATGCCACATACTTCACACATAACATTGCGTTCTTGCGTGTGGCATCGTACAGAATGACAGTTAAGGCTGCCTGACGAGGAAAAACATTTTTTACACTTCTTACATTGATAATGTGTAAGAAGTTCTGTCCTATTGTGCGCTTGGATTAGATGTTTTATTTTATAGCTTATCGGAAAACGGAGTCCGCAAAAACTGCATCTGCAAGAGAGATATATCATTGACATAACAAATCTCATACAATAATAACATCAACTGATAGTTATCGGTGACATGTCTTTACTTGAAGTCCACGGGGTTATCAGAATGCTTATTTCTCATGTGAAACATTCGAATTGCTTGCGATTTGAATTTCATGGTGGGACAATGAGGACAGAGATATAGTTCCGTCAAATGGGTGTCCCTGTGCAGTAAGTATTTTGAAACACGTACAAATTTCTTTTCACAATACTCGCATGTGTATTTATAGAAATGAGTGGGCATGTGCTCTATCAACGCCTTCCGGGTCTCGAAATTTTCATTACAGATCCTAGAAAAAACAAAGACATAAAGAATTAACAAATCTTAGATTATGAGACAAAAGATAACGATACTAGAGGACCTGTGTTCAAATCCAATGACTACATAAAATAATTTAAAATGTCGACCCATTAGGTTGGGAACTTATCTGAACAACTATGTCTTGTGAAAAAAAATCTGTCTATGTAAATTTTCATATTATGGGGATTTATATATCTCATAGTCGGAGCACATGGTTAATATTTTTAATTAAAGTTTACCAATTTCAATTTATTTATAATGTTAAATCGTTTTGATAAGAAATTTAGTTGGGTGGATAATTTAATAAAAAGATATGGACATAAAAATCACCCATATCTCGATAAGTAATTATGTTCACAAACTTGCAATGACGTTGATCTTTGTCCAACACATACAATGGTGTATGTTCATATTTACCGTTCCAAATCACTTCCCTCTTCTTTCTTTTCACAGTCTCTTTCCTGAAACAAATGAGCCATCAATAAATTCAGATTTTTAGTTCTATAGTATCCGCATACTGAAAGATATCTTACAACGTAATAAACATTGAATAATATAATACGTAGAAAAATATTTAATGCAATTTGTTTCAATGATTCAATAAAAATAAACATTCAAAATATTAGAGCTATAAACTTAAGAATATTAATATTGTTAAATCTCTTTGCACTAGCCACATTTTGAAGAAAAAAAGGTGACTAAGATTACCTTTTTTCTTTTGACGTTTTTGATTGTTTTATAATTTTGGCTGATGGTTTCTTGGCTTTCGTTTGTTTCCATACAGAAGGTTTATTACTATTATCATATTTTACAGCCACAATGTCACTTTTTTCATCAACACTACAGTCGTCATGATTTAAGTATATATCTGACCTCTGGTTATTTTTTTCATTGTAATATGACGACTCCCAAATTTTCTGATCGCCTAAAACTTATAAATAAATCAAAATAAATTACCATTTACACCAAAATACAGAACATGTATTATAAAGTGTGAAGGAACTGATGACTATCTTTTTCAAGTTACATTTATTATTGGAGCTATTTTAGAAAAGTTGTTCAGATCACAAATGATGAAAATGATTAATATGTTTAAACAAACAAGATTCAACAAGATGTAAAGCAATGCGAAGTATCCACTGGTCTGACATACATTTGTAAATTTAGCCAAATAGAAAAAATATATAGTCAAGTCAAAGAGAAGCCTTTTCAAAATTTAAAAACATTAATTTAACTATGCAAATAATTATATAATATAAATTATGACTGAAACATGATAATATGAGTAACAAGCAATATAATGTGAGAATTTGAAATCAAACAACAAAATAAAAATAATTCTTCTTTCTATAAACAATCAATTTAATGTTTCATAAATTTTAGATGATTTAGTAAAGGTTATAAAAATGAATAAGAGGGTATATATTTTTGATGTGGCAATTGGGTTAAATATTAATTGCTGAGGGATTTTCGTCTTCAAAGATTTGACTTAAAAGAAAGAGTAAAAAGCCTAAATTTGAATGCATTGTTTTATTTGTCAAGCAACAACTGTCGCCTTTTTAGGTGTTGTTTTAGTCTTGGTTTAATATAAGGTATATTCGTCACCAATTATTTGAAATATAACTAGAAAGAACATTGATATCAGAGTGAGGCTATATTGTTTGAGAGTAAAGAAGACAATATTATACAACATAATATGTTGTTAGAATATATTATATTCTAATAACATGAATTATAATTTTTGGCAGATCATTGTTGTTTAAATGTTTTGCTTACTCTTATAAACCTACCCAGTTTTTTCTGAAGGATTTCTTGTGTATCTAGTATTTGTCGCCTAAAATTCACCGCATCTCTCAGTCTTATGATGCATGATTCACAGATAAGGTAAGAACTTTTCAATGCAGGATCACTAATTTTTCCTACCTGAAAAATGAATTCACTGTATTATCACTACCATCATAGCATTCAACAGTGGTTCGCGTTAGTGAACAGACGTTGATCCTGCTGTTAACTGAAATTTAAGTTTAATTGAATTTAAATTATATTTAAGTCATTCTATTGTAATTAGCCCACCCATAATTACAATAATTAGTGAAACTGTGTAATAATTTGTGACTTTTGTGATATTCATTATATTTGTGTGATATTTGTGTAATATTTATCAGCAAATAAATTATAGCACAATGAGTGCAGAGTTAAATAATAGAATTGTGACATTGCTGGCATCATTGAAGGATGCCATGGAACAGGTCGAGGGGCTACAGCGCGTTGTGGACACAGGACTGTGCTCTACATGCACAAAGTCCTGCGCTGCAGCCATGGTTGCCAAAAAACCATTATACTGCGCCGCGGTATCATCACCCATACCGGCAGTGAGAATGACCAGGTCACAGAAAAAAGCC
>JAGVSQ010002023.1:0-26354 GCA_022683975.1 Rhyacophila evoluta | reverse complement strand
AAGCACTTCAATAATCAAAGTGAGTTTTAATTTAATCAATATTCTTTTACATAATCACACAATACTCTTTTATAGTGCATTGCAATGCATGTCGGGTTCAGCTAGTTTTATAATAAAATTATTGAAATGAACGAATTTATTGCAGCTTTTAAAGCATTGTGCCAATATATATATATATTGATCCGAGAGTGGAGTATATGGACCTACATAGTGTGAAGATGCTCGCTGCGAAAGTTGGGTATGTATATGGATCTTCACAATGTGAAAACATTTCTTAATAAATTATTTTTCACGAGAATAACTTCTCAGACGATCGCCCAACCTAATTGGTACCCACAGTCCAATATTTTCGTAGTAAAAAAACTGACAGATGTGGGATTCGAATCCGCACCCCCCATATTCACAGGCGCTCGCGCTTACCTTTACCACACTGGAGAAACAAAATTATTAGTATTATTATTATAACCAATATTGTTGTAATACAATGAAACGTCAAAATTTTGACGTTAAGAAAAAAGACTTTATTTTTTAGCTTAATTTTCATACCTTCCGCACTTTTTACTGACTACTCGTAAATATGTTATGAATACGCTGTACTAAAAATATCATCACTATCTTTGTATTCCCTATCTTCCCCTAAATATATAAATTTATTATTGTACCTACAGAGCCGGCTCAAGGAATCAGCAAAACGGGCAGATGCCCGGGGCGCCTTGTAGTTAGAAGCGCCTTGAAGGATCTTCCAAAAGAAAGAAAATAATAAATCAAAAATTGTTTTAATCGAAGTTTATTAAAAGAAAGCTTCGTGTTATATAAAATGACCTGGCTTGGCCTCAAGAGAGTTTGAACCTGACCTGCCTATTCTTTGAGCAGACCGGTCGTCGGCGTCCCGGAAGGCCGCTAAGTACTATTTATTGAATGTATTCGGCGGAGTTACGGGATGCAGGTATGACCTGGGAGGACGCAAGAATATTGTCGGGCGACAGGGATTCTTGGAGGCGGCACGTGGTATCCATATGCTCCACTTAGGGAGTGGTTATTGAAGAAGAAGTATTATATAAAGAGATTCACACAAAGTTGCCATGTTACTAAATCTGTATTGTAAATTTACGCGGAGTATATTATTGCAATTGCCATTAACGGATCCTACGTTTTTAGATATATTTTTAGTTTTAATTGTATCTAATTTTTTGTAATTATATTTAAGCGAGGCGCCAAAACTGCTTAGGGCGCCAGTAACCATAAAGCCGGCTCTATGAACGTTTATTGTTGATGGTATTAAAAAAAAAAAAGACTACCCCTATTCTTTCGATTTGAAAAAAACTTTGTATTTACTATTTACCCATTCAAACAAGGTTACACAATTGAAATAGTTTACCAAAAGGAGGGATCTATTTCAAAAATGAGGATCATAAAAACGTACCTATCCATTGCTTGTAAAGAAAATCGGTATGTTGGTTTATATTCTTGGTAATTTGGTGCAACCTTTTTTCACATCTGTTGCTATAAAATGCCTGATATTTTATATAAATATCTGTGGTCTATTGCTAGAAGTGCTTATGTCAACTATATGAATGCTTCATATAATATAAACAGTGCCGCGCTGTGGTAGGAGGCGCTCTTAGGCAAAAAGTTTTTTGAACTATCTGTTCACATATTTTCAGTGTATAATATTGCATATTTTTAGCTTTCTGTGTTTTATAAAAATATCTTGTGTAAATATATAAAACTTATTTTATAATATACTAACTGTACAAATATCATCCCACTTAAAAACTACTGGCTAATTTATTTCATTGTTCTTATAAAAAAGTGCTCATCACATTCAGGCGCTCTTGTGCGGCGCGTAATTTGGACATTAACACGGTGCGGTTCTGAATATAATATACATAACATGAATATCTGGTTATATTATAATATATATTGAAGAGCTTAAAGCCGATGTAATGATAGATGCCTCGGAGACAGAGCGACAGCAGCAGAGCGTCGGCAATAGAGGTGAATGATCAAGTAAGTAAATGATAGATTTTAAAGTTTTGTTTGGCTTATTAAACTTTTTATTTCGATTTCGCTGCTTATACTGCCCCCTTACGATGCCACCTGATGCGAGTGCCTCTTTGAATCATAGCACAAGGGCCGTTGCGGGCTATGAGACGAAGACGCAGTCGCCTCAGGGGGCATTATGTAAAGGGCGGCAAAAGTAGTGAATTCAATACAAATTCTCCTAACGTACGAATTATGTGGGGGCGCTTTCATCGAAAATGCGAATTTGCGAAAATAGAGAATTTTATTTTGCGCGAGACTTAAAATAAAATAAGAAACCAGATGGACGTGATTTTGGGGTGCGAGACTTGAATTATACTGAGAACATTTATAATACGGTCCTTCATACCATGGCGTGGCCCTGTTCTCAAAGCACCAAATAGAATTTTCAATATTATCAGAGCTTAAAAGGCCTATTACACTACACAATTTCAAGGCACCCTTACCCTTACTAAGTGCGGTGTAATAAGCCTTAGCCACTTAGAGCACATACAAGAGACCACGCCCACTCTGCAGTAAGCGCACTTAATATTGTGTAGTGTAATAGGCCTTTAAACTCCCATCGATGGTGGACGAATGGAAAAATACGTGGTTGTATATTAATGAACATCGGAGCTAACGTATTTTAATTTCGTAGCTGCATACAAAATCAATATGATTTAAAGTTGTTTTCAATTGTCAGTCACAGATGCATAATGTTTAGTAGAATGGTTAGATGAAAAACATCTTCTCATAACAATATTTTAGGATAAATATGCATAATGCTTTATATGTCCAGGTGTAGAAATGATTGTAGAAAAACTTGAATTCTCACCCATAAATGAAGAGTACAGTCCATATTGCGCTGTTAAATTCGCCAGAGATGCATACGCAATACTCTGAGGAATCAGAGTCAATCCCAAAGAAATTCCAGCAATCAAATCAGCCACGCCTGTAACTTTATTGTATTTTGGCAACCACTGCAAAATCGGCACCCTCCTCAACAAAACATTCTTGCACTTCACTTTAAACCCTCTCTTCTCCGTCAAAACATCTCGCCCCTTCTTGTATTTATCTTCCAACTCGAATATATCGTTCGTCATATTGAATATGCAATTAATTTAAATACAGAAAAACTATTTCTTTCAATTTACTTTATGTGACGTGTTTTGTCAACCTAATGATAGTGTAGCAATTGTCTTAATCTTGAACGGAAAATTACAGAGTCAATAGAAAGAAACTACGTATAACAATGATGATAATTGAATTTTCACATACAATTCGACCACGGCTGCAATTAAAACACTAAATAATTACTAATTAAATTATAGGTTACTAATTTTCTTATTTAAACTAATCGTAGTTCTCTAAAAGATGTTCGATTTATTTCAAATTCACACATTGTTGCAGCAAATAAGAAAAAATCCACTTTACGAACATGAAAGGTCTGTTACCCCATGAAGACTGATTTTCTTACTGTTTAATATCTTATATTTTTCGCTTATCGTGTCACCTGATGCTGCATTGTTTATTTTGGTTAATTCTTTGAGAACGATGTCAAGAAATAAAGTATTTTTTTGCTACTGTTTAATTATTGTGTAATGTTAATTGTATTTTAAAATTCGTAACTAATTGTTTATTTCGTAAACAATTTATGACAGTATAGTTTTGTTCTATGTTCGACAATATACCATACATATTTAAAACGTTAAAGCATATGCTTTTTTCTTTTATTTACAGTGTTCACAAAGAGAGTGGAGCATAATATGTATCTACACAGTGTGAAGATGTCCGTTCCGAAAGTGGAGTATTTATGTAGATTTTTGTAACGCGAATAAATGTTTTGACATGTTATTTTTCACGAGGATCGGTTGTCTGACGCAATGGACATCCGGGGGAGAAAATCTAACAAAATAAAAACGTAATAATTTTCGAAAAATACGAAAGACGTCATTAAAAGAAACGAATATACTTAAAAAACAAATGAACGATGAAAAAAATAAACAATTATCACATAGAAAATATAAACTAAGCCAAGTACAACAAGTCATGTGCTAGAAAAGAAATCCCTCAGCTGCTGAGGATTTTTTGAGTTCTAGGAAGTATGATAGGATGCCCAAAGGGCCTAGCCATTGGCTGATAATGAATTTTCGTGAAAAAAAAGATAAGCAATATTTTTAATTGTTGAGATCGATGTATTCCATTTCTGTAGCATACATATTCATACCGTGGAGATCTATATACTCCACTTTCGGAGCAGACATGATAAAAAAATCATAAGAAATTAACACGATTAAATTTTTAAATATTCTGAGCTGAATTTTCAGAAAAAAATATTTCTTTTAATACCTAACTGAAAGAGTTAATTGTAAGCTACTTCAATAGTTCTCAAAGATGAATTCTTTGAATTTGGAAGAGTAAAATTAATTTAGTATTCTTTATGATGCCCATGCAATAAAAGAAGAATTCGGTAAGTAGGTAAATATATGAAAAAAAATATTTTAAGCATAATGTGAAGTTATCTATCTAATACATTTCTTTTTTAAGTTAATGGTGAAATCCTTACAAATCCATTAAAAGAAAATATACATATGTATTGCATATATATTGTATCTTCTATTACGTTAAAACTCATGCATTAACACTAGATTTGGCTAGACACGTGTTACAGATGTCTTCGGAGAGTTTAAGTCCTGCTTATCTCTTCTTCTGACCAGCAAAATTCCAGCATCCCGGAAGAAACTGGCATGATTCGATAATATACAAAGCTACTGGCAAATGACAGAGAATATTTGAGGTGTTATATGTTGGCCATATGTTCTACGTATGAAGAGGAACAGAAAGAATACTTTAAGTTGCTTGTATGTTTGGGAATCATTAAATTGTGTAAAAGTTTGAAATGTCAACGTATTCAAAAATATCTACTTAGGCCAATACTTCCCCGTTTTAGAATTCAAATATAAAAGAACTAGCTGAGGTATTCGGGTTTTCCTGGGCAAATGAGGTATTTGCCCAGGAAAACTTAATATTACAAGTGTAACAAAACCGATATGGGTATTTTGGGAGGGGGACAGATTTATAATTTTTGGGGAAAAGTAGCCCACAACTTTTTCCTGGATGAGATGAGTATTCCTGGAAAGTTTGGCTTCATTGGCACGTACTTTGTCCAAATGCATAGCGAACAAACAGACAGACCAACATTCGCCTTTAAATATATATGGAAAGATGATCTCAATATACTGATGGATTTCCCTATATGGAAAATAGTGGCACCACAAGGAGATATTAGAATTTTCTGTTACCTGATAGTCCCTTTGCTTCCCCTAGGTGGTGTAATCATGTAATGCTGCTGAATACATTCTATTGATAATCAGAAAAATCTTCCAAGATGGTGGAATTTTATTAATTTAAAATCAAAGTCAAAATTCTGATAAAATGTACTATTAAATATCTTACTTCACAGTTGAAATTTTCCCTTATTTTTCTTTTCATACCATAACAGTTGGATGTTATAGGTAAGACATGAACTGCTTTAATCAGATTTCGTGTAAGATTTATGCTGAAACATCCAGGCAACATTCAATTATAAGACATAATAAAGACAACATTTAAAAAAATTAATAGATTTTCAAATATGTCTGTGTTTGGAAGATGATAAACAGTGGTCTTTAGAAAAAGTATATCTAAGTAGTCTGTTTCACTACTCTAGCATTGCAAGGAGATAAGAACATGTGCCATACTTATCACTACAATAATAACATAGCGATAGCAGACGTGTCATGGATCCCTCGTGAGAATCTCAACCTGACTTACGTATATTTCAAGTCAAGCAGATTTCAGCGTCTTGAAATGCTACTAAATACAATCTACAACATGTATTAAGAGAAACCAGCATACTAAAATAACCTGTGAAGGTGTGAGAGCATTAAATAGCGACATGGTGTCAATATGAAATTTTTAGGAATGAATATGAAAGAAGAAGATTCACAGATTTATTAACGTCTTTAAACATGCTATTATCTAGTTTACTTTGCAATGCAATACTGATAACTCGATAAATATAATGATAACTCCTTAATCAATAATGGAAGGAAGAAGAAATGAGAAATTAATAAAACTTCATGTATTTTCAACAATTTTATTAAAATATGTTATGCAGTACTGGAGCTATCAGAGCAAACAAATTATAATTTTGACAGTTCTTTCCTGATGGCTTTGTTAAATTATCATAATATTGTGTTTATACCCATTATGGTAAATACTTATAGTGTTTAAATGCTAGGTTTGAGTAGAATCGGGGTAACATTGTACCACAAATAAATATTTACTATAGTGTATTGAATACGTTTAGATTAACAGACATTAAGTGTTTTGTTGAAATATTAAAATAAATACTCTTATAATGTAATAACACCAATAAAATTATCATTGTTCATACACGAAAGATTTAAATATTAAATTAAAAACATTGAGGTGAAACAGTATTTAATTGTGTTGCCGTTTTTTAATACTAGATGGTGTTTAACATGGATTAAGCATTTTTAAAACATTCACATTTCTTCTTAAATACCTTGTATTGTCTCTGTGTGTAGGTAAGGCTGTTGTGTACTAATTAATATGGCATTGTTTGAACAATCAGTGTGACTATAACCAGCATACATATTTAATTGTTTGATGATTGGACTGAAGTTTATATGGCTTGCCCAATCAAAGTCACATTCTCAAGATACCACCTTAGAGGGTTGAGAAAATTGCTAACAAAACTGTAAATTTACCTCAATAGAAAAATAAACTGTGAGTGTAACTATTGATAAATTATGATACATAATATTTTCACATACACTTATTAGTAATGATATATATTACACAAGTTATACCTACATATTTAAATGAATTATTATCTTTATTTATAGATAAATACGCATATAAAAAAGTAAAAGAAATGCATTTCGATGATAAATTATAAAATGAAGAATAAATAATGAAAATGAATGTGTGATTATCTACCATAAATTTGAATTGTAATATTTTTGGGATAACCAAAGACAATTCAAATTGATCGACTGTAACTTGATGAGAATTACATAAAATAATACTGTGCGTTTTATGTGTGTGTGTATTTCTAACGATAAGATGGCGGTGAATAATAATAAAAGATGATTTTTATTTAACGTCAATATAATTATATATAAAAACAATCGATTCATTATAAAAAAATCTCAGCATTTGCAAAAGTGGCAACATTAGCAAAAACAATATTATAAAAAATCTTAGATATAGCAACACTGTCATAATAATTAAGGTAATACAGATATTAAAACACCTCGAAAGTCTTCACACATTAGTTAATCAATGTGAGATTAAAACCATTATTCCATTAAACGTTTTTAAAAATAAATTTATTTAAAATATGTACTGACATTTGATTTGTAAATTTATCTTACAAATTAAAAACAGAGCATATGTATGTTCAATAGGTTGAATGATTGGTTGACAACCAATTCTCGTGATAGCCAATCTGTCAAGATAAATTTTCTGCTTACAGAGCTCCAAAATCTCTTCTATATTATATGATAATGAAATATGTTATTTATTCATTGTGAATAAAAATATAAATAGTTATATTTAGAAATAAGAACAATATGTAGATATGGCTTGTTCGGAGCATTTTTTATTTAAGATATGTCTACATTATATTGCCTATATGCTTTACCCATGAGAAGAACCATATAGTAAAAAAAAATTTAACAATAATTTTGCATGAAGACATTCGAGATGCGAGTAATTATACAAAACGTAGATTATAAAACGACGGATTAACGCAGCTTCTTGGAAATCAGATCTATCTGTTCGTCCACACTTTCACTGCTTCCCTTGAAGGTGGCGGGGTTGGGGCCGATCATCTGGATGAGCTGGGGTACGTCTTGGCCGGCAATCTGGCAGAACTTGGCAAGAGCTTTGAGGCATCTGAAGAGATGCTCTTCGGATGGTGCGCTTGATAAATGCTGGAGGATGGCCATAGTCAGCTCCACTGCTACGTCATCGAATACCTGCAGAAGATGAGAGATAATAATTTTAATAAACGGCGTACATATTGAGTTCACGGTACCACACAACAGAGTGCATAATAATTTATGGGAGTGGCTTACTTGCCACTCGACATCCTCAAATGCAGCTTTCGATAGGTCTTCAAACATCTTCCATTCAAAGATATCCAGTCTTTTTTTTATAAAACCGATTTGGTTTATACATATCGTCGATGAACTATTAAAACCTCCAATATGAATTTTATAAGAGAGTGAAAAAACTGCATTTTATCATAATAAGACATGTTACATTTGAAGTTTTTATTTTCAATTATAATTCAATTTAGTTTATATATGAAACGTTTGAGGTTTTACCAAACTATGTGGTCTAATTCGAAGAAAAAAAAAGTACAAAAATACTGTTTCGATATAATTGTCACATCGGAGGTTTTAACAATTTAACGACGATATTTTTTGTTTTTGCAGAGTTTTATTTCAGTTTTTATTTGTTGATTTGAAGGATTGTTATAAGGATTTATCACCTAAAGCAAGCTAAAGATGAACAGCAACAATATGACAACCGTGATGTATCTAATTTAATTTGCTGAAGTGAATGTAAGTATGTAGAAGGTGAGAGATTTTCACAAGAGGCATCAATAGTATTTTTAATTAGAACAAGCTGTTAAGGTATCTATTGCGTTAGGAAGACGATTCGTAGTTTTGTAAGGTGAGCAATGGTCACATGATAGATTTAGTTATTTGCTAATATGTGGCGTTAAAAACAGCTTTCAAGATAAAAGATCTTGGCAGTAAGCCGACAATATACAATAAGAAAATAAAATATTGGTCGCATTAAGAACATAACAGAGTGGGACAGTTGTGTAATTCGCCAGTTGTATCTGGATTATTCTAGAAAGAAAACAAACAATTTCTTGCAACACTTTCCAGAAAATCGTTACCTCTAAAACCTTACAATTAAAAACAAGCCTCGAAATATAAAATAAATATTTTTCATTTATACCAGATATTATTGGATTTAAGGGCCGCCAACTGGTAAATTTATTGCATATGTTTCGCCTAACGTCATAATGAGGATAAACATTCATTGTTTTTCGTTGACATGATAAACATCAAAATTACGACGTATTTACCAATTGAAGATGTATGAAAGGTTGAATCTTTCACTGTTAAAAACAACATACAGAAATGATGACTGCCTTACGTTTTTTTAGGTATATTGTTATGTATATTTAAAGAATGTATCTCATTATACCTCCCTTTTTGCCTAGGTACCAACAGTTTGGTAATTGGAAATAAATAACTTAAGAGTCAGAATGCTTATGTTTTTCATACATATTAAATGGGTTAGTGTAATTAAATTCAATACAAAATTATGAAAGTGTATAATATAAGATGTATTACAGTTCAGTTAATAATAGAGTATGTGTTTATTCAATACATTATCATTCATAGATTATTATAAATTAATGGTTAAGAAATTTTCTAATTTCATAATGGTTTTATCGAAATTAATTTTATCAGTTTTAATTTTTGTGGAAAAGTATAAATGCGACTATTATATCACTCTGGTTTTGCAAAGCCAGTTAAGTCCAAAAATTGGATACTTGATTGGGATTGAGGTAAAACAATTTAAATTTTAAATTATGATGTGAATTCCCCCAGAAGTGCATATTTAGTAAGCTATTCGATATGAGAACTTGATTTTTTATGATGGGTAGAAAGCACTAAAATAAGAGTACTGTCATTTTCGTTAAAAATGGACTTAATTGGTTTTGGCAGAATACTGACGATATTTACAGTCTACATATAAATAATCGGCATTGCTCAAGATAAGAATGATGGTTCTATAAATTTGAAAAGTTTATTGAATATTGAATCGATACTTGATTAACATAATTTGATGGCCATAAGATGACAACATGTATCACACATCAGTTAAATTGTTTAGGAGGGCCAAAAAATCTATCACTTATTTAATATTATCATATCTTTTAACTATATTGACATCCAACGTGGTTCACATCGATTTCTGCAATATGAAAACTCTTTGGCATTTTTTTTGTTTTGATGATATTCACTAAACCCGTCAGGTATTTATTTCTATATTTGTGCATATAAAGAATTCTTACTCGGCTTTGGGATTTGATTCACAACCTCTGGTGTTGAATACTTATACTCGCTTACAAATTTAATACAAGGATGAAAAGTATGATCTTTATAAGTTGCATTTGTTATGAATTTTCAAAAAAACTGAAAGTTATATGAAGAGCAATAGTTTTAGAGAATACTATGAATTCTAAATTATATAAAACTGGTAAACTTCCATATGTGAGATATCACACATATGGAAGTTTCCCAGTTTTAAATAATTTAGAATTTAAAATCAATTTCCATCAAGCACCATCAGTCAAAAATATTAATTAAGAATACTATAAGATTAAAATTTTGATCAAAATGAGATTTGAACGTACGATTAATGTGTTACTCTGAATTATATCCAAATTAGACGAAATCATTAATTGGTTACAAACGTTGATTTGAGTTAATATAGATCAGTATAATATTATTTATCATACATTTGAGTATATTTTATTGTATTTTTTTCACGTATACAATAATGTTGTAATATGTGAAAAATGTGGCAATTAAATATACCGGTGTGATATTTCTGTTGAGTTTTAGTTGCGAAGGTGTCTCTAAATTATATGTGACAAGATCGGAGTATGCATTACAAGCCAATTACAACACAGATAAGAGGTTGATGTTAAATTTTGATATGCAGGCTTTATTGTCATCGGTGTGTGTAACTACCTTTGAAATGGAGCCGCGGGGCAACATTCTGCGCAATCTTTTATTTTGGTGCATTTTCTGGAACAACACAATCAAAGCGCTGCAAAATATCTCCCTTCAATCTCACGTCAAAAACAATGGTATGAACAGATGAAAATTATTAGAAGATGTTAAATATTTATATAAAATACTAAAATACTAATAAAAATGTCTATTCAATAGTTTTGGGCCAAAGTCAAAATATTAACCCGATGCATGCCAATGACTCAACGGTGAGTCGAGTGATGACGTGCCCTGTACACCAACGTCTCACCCGTGAGTCTGGACGATTTCTCTTACTAACCATAGAATATTCGAGGTCTGAAAAATGGTTTTGTCAACGGCAAATATCGATGAATATGTTTACAAAATAAAAAAATGACTTTGGTTGCAAATTTTACAAGGCCTTCTTCAAACAAAATTTTTCAAACTAAACTTTTTCAAGCTAAATTTAGATACTAATTCAGAATTTACGGCTTAAATCCTTTTTATAGAACGTGTACTAAGTTGTATAGTTAATATTTTCGACTGATGGTGCTGGATGGAAATTGATTTTAAATAATTTAGAATTTAAGTTGTATAGATTATGATTATCGGAAAAACTGAGGGTTACATCCTTTTTCCTTTCTAAAGTAGATATGTTTGAAATCGAGACCTACTCTACTATTATACATACCTATTAAATTATCTATTTCATGAACATATAATTAGTATTAAAAGAGTTAAATGAAGCCTTTTTGAGTTTTTTTTAGCATATTTTTAACGGAAATTGGTTGTCAACAAATGACTAAGCCCATTAGATATGTGTTGTAGAAATATTATTCAATCCTATAACACTGCGAGATTTGAACCCGCAATCTCCAGCACAAAAGCGGATGCTAATAGAATATTAAAACATATGTATTTTGATATCATTGACGACTTGATTAAGTCGTGTATCCGTAATACGTCATGGTAAATATATTATATTGTATAAGCAACATAATTTTATTTGGCTATTGATCAATTCACTAATATATGAACAACATGAACACTAAATCCGTGAATAACTTTTTAGTGTATTCTACGACCAACTGTTAGATAAGTATAAACACACTAAATCAATAAAACGCATCTAAACAACGTACAATTTTCCACTTTTTAGATTCTGTATTAAAACAAAGAATGTTAAATATATAATCTCGTTTCATCTGAGTGAAGAGAGAGAGATAAGTAACGCATTGTACAATAGCCTGGTTGAATTTTAAATTAAATGAAATGTCTTATTATTTTACTATGTTGTAACATATCCATACTGGCATTCTTCAAATTCAAATAAACATGCTTAATTTAAATCTGGAAACCAACTTCATCAACAGTAATGTCATCTGTTATCATTATAAACATGCACTTACTGACATATCGGTGTCATCTCACGAAATAAAAAATATTTATCTCGATAATATACTACTTAATAAAAATTTGATTCAAAATGGACACGAAATAGATTATTTTGACGAGTATTGGTTTTGTGTGTCACATTTTTTTGTGGTCTAAAATTATAATTATGTTTTTAAACGTTCTTTTATGAATATTACAAAAATGTACAATGATGATCAAAGTGACAGATAGAAGAAAAAATGACACTAGAAGCAAATGGAAATGTTTTCAATGCACATAAGCAAACTACAATATTTTGAAACAAACAATAATTAAATAGACCCTAAACAATTTAAAACCTGTAAACTTTCATATGGTTTATTATTTATCTGGGTTTTGTCTTTAGATGTCTCCTGGTTGAATCTATATATAGAATGAGTAAAAGTATTTACAGAGAAATGTTAATGCCACAATGTCTGGAATGTGATACCACGACCATGAATAATAATTGATTTGATAGTTTACGGATTTATAATAGTTTCAAGTTTAAAACGATTTCCATCAAGCACCCTCAGACGATAGTGTTAATCATACACAAGATCACATTAACAAAACATGTAATACAAATGTAATCGGTCCATAACAAAAAATACTGGATAACTGAATTGTAAGCAATAAAACATAAATATATTTAAGATTCTCGTGCTTTAAATGACATGAAAAAATAAAAAATATGTAGTAATTGAGAATCCACAGTCGCAACCAATTATCCTGTCAAATCAACAAATTGGAATGGTGAAATACTTGTAGCAGGTCTTTGGATGGTTAAAAAGTTTGAGAATAATTGTCAAACCAGACATAGTTATAAAAAACAGCTTTGAGACAGACTTGTGACTTTTTTGAGTTAAGATTTTCTAATTTGGAGCCATCGAAAGTATTTTTCTATTAACGAAGACAAATATGGAATAACATTCACAATTAGGAACCATTATACTAATTTTAAAACACCACACGATATAGGTTTGTTAGGAAATATTAGCAATACCAATGCAATACACTTTTTAAATCTGTCTCAAGTCTGAATTTTAAAGATGCATCTCATTTGATGCGGAATCCATAAACATAAATGCAAATATAAAAAGGTATGGAAAACAAAAACCACGATACAGACCACAGTTTTTACCTCCTTGCAGGCGAGATTGTGGATGATGGCGCTGCCCAAGTCCTTGAGCTCTTCGTCTTCGCTGAGCAAACTGTGTACAGCTACTTTGGTGGTGGAGCGAATGTTGGAGATCTGCTGGTTGCCGTGTGTCCATTCCGAGATGTACAGTAGCCATTCTGATGAGGACAGGTTTTCGAACATGTTGCACATCTGAAACAATATTATATTAACCACATTACGAAAATTGAGATTGCCTTCTATTTTGGTTTACACATGGTATCTATATTCAAAGGCATTTGGATTATTAATTGAAATTTTTTTTTTTTTATTAAAAATGGAGTATATAGTTTAAAAAAACTTTAAATACTAACAAGAAAATAAAAAATAAGTTTCTTACGAATAACGCAAGCGCCTTCTGTTCAGCAAGGGTGATCCTATCGATGGAGTAAGCATAATTCATGAGAATGTGTTCTCTCCGATCCTGGTGAAGAAGAAGGATGACATCGTCTTTCAAAGCGGCACAGGCGAGAGCACGCATTACGGCTTCCCGGGATCCTGCTTGGAGTGCTGTGTCTCCGAGCAAGCGACCTAGTGATTTAAGACAAAGAAGTAAAATTAACTAATCATTATAGTAGTGACATGATTTAATAAAGATTTGTTAAATAAAATAATACCTTTTTGAAATATACACATAAATAAAATGTGGTATAATGTATGTGTAAATAAAAATATCAATCCAAATTAAACCATTTTTAAATTGAGTAAAAGCATTTCTACAGATATGAATACTTTTCCACTAGATGGCAGTGTCGGTGATTTAGACAGATTATCAAATTACCATATTACATCTTAAGGTAGCCAGATTTAGAGATATATAATACTGCTGAAAGTAACTTTAGAACAATAACTATTGAATTAGAATCTTGAATATGTTTATATTAACAAGATATTCAACTAATTAGTTAAAATGCTATAGTGTAAACTAGAGTAAACTATGAAGTACGCAAGTAATATTGATTAATACTAACCAATGAATGCGAGGAAATTATCACCAAGAGCCCAGCTGCCTTCACCTTCCACCATATACAAATGAAGTTCTTGGAGACTTTGTTGGTCTTCAGGAGAAAGAGTGGCCGCGCCGATTGCTATCGCCAGCTGGTCAAATGCGTCTTTTGTCTGCGGAATATTGGCATATTATCAGGAACCTCAAATTAATGACTTCTTATTTTCAATGACTCTAGATATAAGTCTAATGTACTATAATATATCTTCAGAGAGTGAATATAAATTTGAGAATAGACATTTTTATTTTTTTTAATAAATTAAGTATTTAATAATACAATACAAAGTCAAAGTTGAATACAAATATTATTGTTTTATATTGCTTAGACTAATTTTCACAGATGCAAAGTAAATTTTGCTAACTGATTCACAATTTCCACTTAACTGTATATTGTAGTTTACATAATTTAAAATACAACATAAAACTCAATAAGTTCAGTCTAAAATGAAAGAAAAATTAATAAACAGAAATGATTTCTAACCGTAAGGAAGTCTTTGAAGACTATAGGTGGTTCCCTGTACTTTTTCCTTTCCTCATCTTCCAGTCTTTCCTCTGCTTCCATATCCCTGGCACGGTCACTGGGAAGTTTATCACCGGGCTGACGCGCCGCGGCGGTTAATCCCTCCAACTCATCCATGGTATCGCCGTTCAATTCAATTGCTGCTGCTTCAGCCATATTTGATTTGCTTTTTGAAGGTGATGTAGGAGGTAAACCTGCAATAGTAGAAATTAGTATGTTTTAAATTTTACACACAATTAGTATAACAACAAGGAGAATTAAATGTCTGCTTGTAGTTTATTTTAAAAATATTTTACACATTACTAAATGTTTCACTGTGTAGAAACATCTTCAAGGCTATTGATATAGAAAATTTTAAGCCGTTTGATTTCATATTGGGACAGTCTTAATTCTATCTGTGTTTTCTATCGACTGATGAAATTCCAGTTTCTTCAAAGACCATAGCGTAATAATATACATTAGATATACAATATTAATCACATTACAGGATGTAAGAAAAGGCGAAATGCTAAGAAATCTTTCAGATGCCATATGATGGTTGCAGGCACCATATGGAGGGCAGATATGGTAAGAAAACAAACTCCAGTATCATCTATCTCCATGATGAAGGCTGAGCAAATTTACAATATTCAATCTCTCAAGATGTTTTATTAATGACATATAAAATCAGTTTCTACCTGAGTTACTGAGTTCAGAATATTCTGAAGAGCTGTTGGTCTGTCTGTCCAATTCTCGCTGATGCTTTTTCCTCTTCTTTTCTCTCTTCCTCTCTTTCCTTGCGATCTTCTCGTTTAGAGAATTTCTCTTCTCTTCTAAGGCAAGAGATTGAAGTCTGTAAGAATAAATTACACATAAGAATACATGTAAAAATCGGGGCTATTTTCAACATATTTTCAATTTTCTGTCTACAGACAATGATCACCATATAAAATACAACTTAATTGACCCACCTAGCTTCTTCAATCTGAGTATTGAGCTGCAGAAATTCAGGGCTCTCCTGTCTACTGTTTCTGATGCCGTTAGCACTGATAATATTCTGAGCGCCGGTTCCCAAGCTTTCAATCAACGGCCTCAACGATTGGCCTAAAGGCGTGTTGAGAACTTCTTGCGGAAGATCTAGAATGTGCTTCGGGATTCCTCCGCCACACAGAAAGTTGGCGAGAGTGTCTGTGAAATTATTGCAGTTATGCTGCAAAAGGTTGTAGTCGGAACCCCTAAAATAAAAAAAATCAACATTATCACTGTATTTTATTCATGCAGAGAGGTAGATAGAAAATGACTCGAGTATCAAATAATCCAAGATAATATTTTCTCTATATATTATTCTCAAGGCGACCGTGTTAAAGAAACCATAACAGGAATGCAAAATAGTTATAAATAGGTGAATGAGCAAGTGAACAAGTTTGGCAATGCGTCAGTCACAACAATTTGATCACTTACTCACTCACACATTTATAGCTATTTTGCATCTCTATATCCGTGGTATTGCCCGCGGCTTTAAACGTAAACATTGAATAGGTGCACCCAAATAATAATAACTTAAAATAATTATTTTTTGTTACACACAGATGTCCTAACTTTTAACTAACTAACTTAAAATTTGTGATTTCGTAGTTTGTGTTCTGGCATTAAATACGTTAAAATGCAAAACTAGGTTTAATTACTATAACAACTAATCAATTATGATTAATAGAATTGTTAATTATGTATCAAGTTTGATTCAGAGCTGTCCAAGAAGCAATTCACCCAAACATATCCTAAGATTTAATGAATTTCACAATCATTTAAGAGCAGATGTTAGTTTACCCACCATATGACTATCAATTTTTTAAATGCATTTTAGTTTACCATTATCACAACAGGGTCAAACATAATGATCAATCGAATACCTGACTGAATTAACTTGCATAACTTTGAACTTTCGGTAAATATTACATTTTCAAAGGCTGTATCCTGCATCTTCCGCATTAACACATCTGTCAGTCTATTTATTTGTCAAACTACTTATAAAGGATATAGTCTTGTATTTGACAAAAAACAATCATGTGAGCTTACTCTTCCTAGAAGGATTTGACCCAATATGTTTTAAAAACCATATCCACAATTGTAGAAATCTGCATTTAGAAATTCTGAAAAATCACCTGTCACATATCTTTGTTTCTTCATAATAATAATATATATGGCAGGGTTCTGGTTAATTGCCAACAGATTCCTTTACTTATAGGTCAAAAACTATTTTTTTAGTTATTTTCGAAGATAACAAGAGAACTGTTTCCTGATTTTTTTATGATTGTAAAATAATAAGGTGTTGCCCTATATTCAGATATACTAGGGATATTTTATTATTTTTCTTAACAGACGAATGTGAGTAGAAAATGTAAGATGCCAAATAAAAAAGCTTCTCAAGTTTCCAGAAAGGGTAATTAATGAAGTAATTTTGGTTTTAAATTGTCTCTGCCATATGGATCGGACCATCAATATACCAATTGCAACAGTTTTACAGACTTTTCACAACGATTGCTTGTGAACCTTTGGGACGTTGTTCGCTCATGTTAAAACAACATTGCCTCACAACAATAAACAGACAATAATACAGAAAGGTATTAATTTAATACTAAAAATTAATTCTACCATTCTCTTTTTAGATGCTGTGCAAATTATCTTTGGTTCATATAATGTGTCAAATAAAAAAAATCTTGTGGATTTTGGTATCTAATTTTTACCTGAAAGTGGTATCGCCCAGGCCTAAGATATACTGATGAAATATATCAAACGGGATGAAGGTGTCTCCAAGTTTTTCCACTTTCTGCGGTGATCCAAGAACGGTTCCTCCCTGAGGGAAACAAAAAACGAAATTTATAATATTTTAGAGTACGAAATACTTACAGCAGTATCATATTAAAAATAGTGAGTATTTTCAAGTATTCAATTGTATGTTTCGGTTGGCAAAAAACCAGGTTGTTTATTTAAATATCTTGGAGTGGTTATGTCCTTAATAGATGAAATGAATAGACTAAAATAATTTCTCATAAATATTTATCAGTAAAACCAATCAATAAAAATACACATACAGTGTTTAATATGCATGTACTTTTTACATATAGTACCATTTATGTCTCTACGGTAGTGTAGAGGTTAGCGTGGGAGCCTTGCACGCCAGTGAATGTAAGTTTAATTCTCACATCTGTCGAATTTAAAAAAAATTCAAAAAATACAGGACTAGCCTAGATCTAGATGCACATTGTTTTGAGCAATTGTCTGACAAACAATTCTCGCGATAAATAATCTAAAGACGTCTTCGCATTGCAGAGATCCATCTACTTTTGGAGTGGATATCTTCACACTGTGTAGATCCATATGCTTCATTTTCGGAGCGAACATGGTAAATATATAGACCATTGTATAATCATTATAAAATATGTATTTGTCGGTATACTTCAATATTGGAAGTTGCAGATTCAAATCTTTCAACTGCATAAGGCCATTTTTAAAAATTGGATGTCTAATAGGTTTAACAATTTGCTGACAAAAATCTCCAATCTGTCCAGACAAATCTTCGGAAATAGTGAATATTCATATGATCTACATTCAGAACAGAACAAAAATGCATTATTATAATAGCTAAACAATAGTTTTTTATATCTTCTCTGAAATACTTTTAATGTTTACTATTTCATTTTAATGTACTCCATAATGTTTAATATTTCATGCTTAAGATGGAAGCTTTAAGCAATGTTTATAGATTATTATTTATTGGATTCATATCCTTCGTATTAACTGTTTGGTATCCAATATATTAATCATACAATATCTTTTTTATTGCTAAATGCAGAACTAACCTACCAGTGGTCATGCCAATGCTAAGAGCAATTATAATGTTTAAGGAAATTGCCTCAGTTATTGATGTCTTTCACTTAAGTAAGAGTGAGTTTAGAATGATGTCATTTTATAAATTTCTAAATTAGGATTATCTTTGGACAAGCGTTCTTTGTTTTATTTCTCCCTTTAAGTGAAATGTATTTATGTATAAATTTGTATCTATTTTTGTATTTGGCAAATTTATTTCCTTTGTTATTATGCTATGTTGTAAATGCTTTAAACTGACAATTTGTAATGTTTACAACATATAAAATAAATAAAACCTAATCGAAAATTTGGTATTCATGACTAAATGGTTGGATATAGAAAATAGAGCACACTATTTTTCTGACTACTAAAACAGGTAACATTCATATCGCATGAGGTGAGCAAAATCAGCTTTGCCAACTGTGTATATTAATTCAGCTTGAGGTTTGGCAAGTCTCGTTTTTACCCCCACACATTTAACAAAAAAAAAACAATAAACAGTTATGGATGACATTATTACAGATATATTTGTGAATTTATACGCTTCATACAGAATGCCAAACAGATTCAAAATAACTATTATCAGCGTTTAAAATTTTCCAAATATTTCATATCGTTGAATCATTGAACGTGGGCAAAGTGGTGACAAAGTGAACAGTTACTTATCGATATATTTTTACTATGAACAGTATGGCAACACTAGACAAAAATTTAAAAAATATCTATCATTCTATATTTAAAATTAAAGTAGTTCTGAATAACATGAATTGGTTTAAATCAGTCTGATTGTTTATGATTCGGAATGAAATTAGTGATTTTTCAAAAATTGAACATGACATATCAATTACTAAATTTTGATAAACTGCAAATGAGGGATGATACTAAATAATAATTTAAACATAACCATTGGTGACAACTAAATAATATTTGTTTAGAAATGTTTACAGTCTGCAACTTAGTTAATTGATAATTTGTAAAGTCAAGATTGATCTGGTATACAACCAATATACAGATTGTAGAAAGATAAAATGACAAGGAAAAGAACAAAAAAAAAAAAATTATTTGATGATTTTGGGCCAAAGTAAAAATATTTGACACATTCTTAAAGTGCATGAAGACTAAAACTGGTGTTTTATTTACTCAATATGATATTAACGTAATAAGTTGTTTTTTTAATAAAATTGATGAGTTGAAAGATACATTGGTTTTGTAGAAAAATATCAAGTTGTATTTTATATATTGTGATTATCGCAAAGAAATTAGTTTGAAAAAGCTATAGGTTACATCTCTATACTCGATATGTCAATGATATTATGAATCTTTTTTTATTAATATACATATCTACAAAATAATGTATAATATTTTATACTAGGTTTTGCAATAAATATTTGATGCACGATGTTGTGCAATGTTCATATTTCAACGATTAGTTGTACATGTGAGGTTTCATCATGATAAAAAATGAAGAAGGCTTGTAAACACAGAGCCCTATTCATTTAATAAAAGTGAATTAAATCAAGTAGGTTTTTTTTTTTAATTTTCAAGAAGTTATTTTATTATGTGAAAATTTTCAAAAATATTTTATTTTTCAAATCTGACAACATTCCAATATTTGTCTATTATATGCAAATAAGCGAAAATAATTTATTTGCATCCAGTGAATGAACTTAGAGATAATCATTGAAAAGGCTGCAAAATTCATATTTTGAGTCATTCTACGTTGGCATAAAGTCATTGAACGTTGGTAAGAACGACATTAATATTGCTAGCATTTGCTTGGTAACACTCCATTCCACAATAATTAAATAGTTACGATCGTTAATAGTTTGTTAAAAATTATCAATCGCTATTTTGGCTTAAACATTATTTAATATCTATAGTTATGATACAGTCATAACAGAAATAGCTATCGACCAAATCAAGCACGCTGAACAATTAAAATTTGATATAAATATTAAATCATTGTCTCAATAATTTTGATATTTGGACTTTATTTGTCTATTCCGAAAGTGGAGTATAGAATGTAAAAATCTTCACCATATGAAGACTTATTTTATTCCATGATACATTCTTAAAGATTCATAAAGTTAAAAATATTATTAAAGCCTTTTTTAAAAAAGGCACTAAGTAACTCCTGATTGCTTAAAAATAAATAAAATTCAAAATTAAATAATGCAGATCTTTATGACTTAAATCAGATGAAATATGGCAATAGTTTTAAGTTTTAGGAAATTTCATGAATATATTTTTAAAAACATACAAGTGAGTTTTGTAATACCCGAGTTTGAATAAGCTGGCAACACTCGAATTTAGTAAGTAGATATGTTTTTAGAACATTAATACCAAAATATTTATTTGGCTATAATTAGATGTGACAGATAGAAAGATATTTTTGACGAAATTAACAATAAATAGTTATGACCATGCGATTATAACAAAAAATAAAACCTTAATAGACGGCAATAATCATTCTTATTTAAACTAGCGTAACTACTGTAATTAAATGGTGGGTAGCTTAAAATAGAAAAGAAAACAAAATAACCATAAATAACAACCGTTCTAATCTCAAATCTAAAACTAAAATGGCGTGCATTTGACGCGCGCAAATTTCACATTTCGAATAAAAATATTATTAAAAAAAAAACTATTCCATTTTCAAAAGTAACAAATTTTATTAGCAACACGCAATAATACGATACGTCAAACCGAAAACGATCAATATGACCGCATAATACATTTTCACTGCCAATTTGAAAATAAAACGAATTACGTTAATATATAAGCTCGAATATGGAAGGCGGTATGTGCTGTAACGAAACAAGTTTTTAATAGCCCGATGAAAGAAAGCGATTTAGTTTTTTTACGAATTTGTATGTATATATCGCAAGTTTTAAAACCTCGTGGCTTTTTTGTTTTATTTTATTTGAAGCTTCGATATTTGAATTAGTTTGTGTTGCTATATTAAAAAAAGTGTCATTGAAAATTAATAATTAAGCGTGCGAAATGAAAGAAAACACAGAAGATTCCAGAAGATATAACCTCGCGGTCATATTGCATTCCAAAATTCAAAAATAATTACTTCGGATTCCTTGAAGGCAGTAGTGTTGCTATGGCGCGAAGTCCTCGGGGATAATTAATAACCACAAAGCACACGACCGCGAATGTGATACTGTAAAATGCAGCAGACGCTATAATAATATTCGCGGCTTATTCAAAAATCGAACACGGGTTTCCACAAAATGGTGGCGGATCTATCCCAGACTTCCAGCGACCGGCTGTAACTGAGAGCGTTTTCCTTTGGGTACGCGGCGTGTGATTGTGTTGCCGTCCTGCGGAATGGACGAAAATAGCCCGGGCCAGATTTAGAACGGAAAGTCTCGAAGACAAATCGTCATTGGCTCGCCGCTGAGAGAGTTCCCCTCGGCTCGCATGCCAGAGACAAGGAGCGAAAGCACTCCGCGGCGTCTTTGGCCGGAAATAGATCGCGGAAACGGAGAAAGCGGGAAAATCATTTCGATATATTTCAAAAAGTGTCTCATATGATGAATGGCCGCTGCTAATTGTGAGGTGATTGGCTTGAATGATTTTCGCAATGAGAGAATTCGTCGTAAATCTTCAACGCATTATCAAAGAGCTATTTCCGGTGATTCATCGGGAAATGTTATTTCGCACAAGACTGTAGTTGAGATGTATGCGCACAGATGGCGGTAGCTCGTGATATTTTGAGGAAAATTGAAAAAAAAACAACGAATCCCTCTACATTATTCTCGATGACTATTCTGGTCGATTCGTATCACATTAAGATTTATATAACAGGCAAATATCCAGAAATACAGTTTCCTGCTTTATCACTTTTAAAATCGAGCAAAATTTTCGAGAATTACGTTTGATTTTTTTTGATATAGAGGGCACAATTCATAGCATTTTTAAAATCTAATACAATAAACAAATTATTTTATTAGGACATTCAAGATATATTACAATTTCTCTTTTACATTGTAACCAGAGGAGTTGGTTGTCAAATCTTTATTTTTCTTCTTCTAATGAAGTGGACAAACAATGAGAATGGTCTATTATGTCAAGATTTCTCTAAATATTATGTCGAAATAATTGAAAAAAAATTCGGACCCACGTTTTAAACGAGGTTATATAGAATAAGTAAATATGACAATAACAAAGGGCATGTGGAGCAACTAACGATTGGCAGAAGTCCTGCAAGATATGTCAAAATGTGACAGACGCGGGGGATCATAGACCATGATTAGCTCAACACTTTGACTATGCAAATCATCCGCCTTCCTTGTTCTTACACTTGGTTTGTATCAGGCGTCTACCGAAGCTCTGATATGAAGAAGCGATCTAATTTATTCGACGAGAATGTCCCGGGAGTAAATAAAGAGATCTGTCAAGACTGGACTAAAGTGTGCTGAAGTTAAAAGAACGAAAACATTCATTCACTTAATTTTATTTGGTCAATTATGTGAAGATATCGACAGATAACACTGCACACCTTTCAAACGCTTTAAAAGCAGATTGAGTGGAGAAGAACAATACAGCATGAGAAAGTCTAGAAACTGAAAAATATAAACGAAACAATTGGTTTGTGCATGGAGCCAAACTTTAGACTTGAATGTAGCCCCGAGAAAGAAGAAGAAGACACTGCAACAAGAAGAGCTATTTCGTGACTAGAAGATAACTGCTCGAAAATAAAATTGTGTATTAATGCTGTCCGCAAATTCTCAAAACAAAAATCCAGAATGACAATAAATTGGGTTAGCAAAATATTTAGAATGTCACAAAAATAAACAATATTTTAAGTCTGTCAAACGTTTCTTTTTTATTATACGTACTCGTAAACACTAAGTGTTAAATTCTTTGAACAGAGACAACACCGCGCAAAGGAGTGCGTCATTTAATTCTATATTTCTGCCAGAAAAATTCGATATCGCGAAAATAATACACAGAATAAATATCGAATTTATAGTGAACTCAAAAAAATGTTGTTTATGTCGTCCGCTTGGAAAATATCTTCTATTAGAACCATCTTTCAGTGTCGTTAACATGAATTGTTTTTTCATTCTTCTCCTTAATAACGATGGTTGCTATTAAGGCAGTCTAGGATGAAGTAAAGGTTGGACGTCATCCAAACTAGAGGGCATATAAGGTGGCAGCTAGACCATGTTTACATTAGCTAGCTTACATGAAGAAAAGGAAAACAGCTGTACTTCTTGGTGCCCGCCCTAGATGAAATAGTCAGGAAACTGAGGGCACTGATAGCGAGCTCCATTTCAAATGTGGAAAGGAAGCAGGACGTAACCCTTAAATTGTTCAAAATGGCTTTTTTCGATAATCACAATATACATAACTTAATACACGTTATACTAAAAGTGTATAAGGTGCAAATGCTGAATCAGTATCTCAATTTAGCTTTTAATTAAGTTTGAAGAAATGATCGCCTGCCAAGTTTTCGACCAGGAAAAAGGACTTCCAATCAATTTTATTGGTTTTTCTGAAACATCTTACGATCAGATTGGGTAAATAAATGCACTTCAAGGTGGTGCTTATTTCGTATTTTGATTTTGGCTCAAAATAATTAAGTAGACGTTTTTTGTCCCTACTGTAAAATTTGGTCTGTGTGGGTTACGTTCTTTTTCTTTTCCACAGTCGATATGGTTTCAGGTAGTTAGTTAGTTAGAGAGGTAGGAGGACAAAATGGTTACATGACTGTTTTTATTTCAAATTCGAAATTTAGAGGTCATCTCTGTGTTAGGAGGGGACTCTGAATTTTATAAAAGATAAACTGTCAAAGAATTTGTGACAGTAAAATGAATTGTCTCGCTGATAACCGAGAGGTCAGAGTACACGCTACGGATTCCACAGTTGCATGAACTGCATTCCCAATCGGTAGAGAAATTGACTAATAACCATTACGTACGAAAATATCTGTTAAAATATATCTTGACTATGTGGAGGTCCATATATTCCAGTTTTTGGAAATTTGCAATGTAATTTTAGTTCTCCCGATATCGTAAAGGTCATCGTGCGAGTCAAGCAATCCAGAAAATGCTGGTTCGATTCCTCATCTCTCGGATATTTGAAAAACCATAAATGCAGGAATAGATGCCTATTGCGTTGAACAATAATTGTCTGACAAAAAGTTCTCGTGAAAAAAAAATCAAGACGTCTTTATATTGGGGAGATCCATATACTCTACTTTCAGAGTGTATATCTTCACACGTTGTAGATCTATATGCTCTACTTTTTAGCTACTATTTAAATACATATAACTGTGCTATTTTAATCTTTCAGCTTCTTCCGTGTATTTGGTTCAAATTTATGACAACCGATAGTTAGCAAGAAGTGGTTTTACAGCCCAATATTGAAATATATTTGTAATAAAAGTATGAATAAAACATGTAATAGTTAAAGAATAGATGAAGCCAGGTAATAAAGCTAATATACTATCAAATTTAAGTCACAAAGATGATGTTAGAAATGCCATTGATAAAAATAAAAGTAGCAACAAACTATATTCCACCTGTCTCCAATGACAAGCATGTGTGGTACCACGATATCGGCGAGTTTAAATATATGTGAGACGATGAAACAAAAATGGATCTATTTCCGCCAAGATACACGTGTAACAAGTTGGCTGGGTCAGATCCGCCAATGCGTTTTCCCGAAACCAACGCCACCGGCGAAAGCGACGCGGAATTCCAACGAAAACGCATCCACAGTCGTCGGTCACAGGCGAGCAATTTACGTTTTAGTGGACATAGAAATGCACGCTTTGGAATTCGGCCAAATTCCCTCGTCCAGATCTCGAGCTTTGAAATCTCCCGCAGACGAAAGCACAACTTCAACAAATCACTCATAATTACCGTCATTCTGTCTCAGAATAATACACAGAATTTCATTTTTGTTTCCTACATCTTATCCAACTGAAACTATGCGGAGAACGCTATCTGACTCTGATTTTATTTTCTATGGTGGATATTTCGATGAACTTCAGCCGTTAAGCTTTCGCGCACCTATTCAATTCAAACGCTTCAAGGACGAAGTTAAAAAAAATAATCAGCAGTTAGAGGATATTGTCACAGTAGATAGTATGAACCACGTCATCATTACACAGTTTAGAGAAAAACGCATTTAAAATTTGAAGTGATCTAGTTTTACAAGTGTATGTTATCTTCCTAATAGCTTAGAGGTTAGCCTGAGTGCCTACTATCTGGAGAGTGCGAGCTTGTGCTAAAATGCAGGACTGGATGCCTTTGGGCTGAGTAATTGTCTAACGAACCAATTGTCGTGAAACATGTTCTGTCAATATATTGCGGAGATCCATGTACTTCGCGTAAAGAACGGACATCTTCACACTGCGTAGATACATTTACTTCACTTTCGGAGAAAATATGGCTAAAGAAAAACGTTTAATACTTTTGTAATAAACAAACAAATATTTAAATAATTAATATTTTCGACTGATGGTGCTTGATGGAAATTGATTTT
>JAGVSQ010002022.1:0-26361 GCA_022683975.1 Rhyacophila evoluta | reverse complement strand
AAAATAATAACGGTAAGAAAAAATTTAAGCAAGTTGTACTCCTGTGTTATCCGCATCTTTGATAACGTTGAATTTGCAAAACGCACTTTTCTCTTCGAAGGGCGCATAGAGAGTTGGTACGATTTTTTTTTTATGAATCAAAACTAAACGTTTTTAATTTTCCTGCATATTATAGTGTAAATAAAGTTGTATATAATTTTACACACCACGAGTTTCTAAGTGGCAAATCTTGAATTTTTTTGGAAAGTGCTTTCTTTAATCAAAATACGTACACAAGTCACTCGGGACATCCGAACCCTAAATCACATAAGTTAGTTCAGTAAGGTCAGGACAAAAATGAATTACTGTCAACGATGCTTCTTAATTTTTTGTCATCCGATATTTAAAACATTATAGCCTCTTGTGTTTTAGGTGACGCCCTATTTACAAAATTAAATTACTTAGATTATGAAAAGCAATTTGTATTACCCAATATAAAATGAGAAAAAGATTTGATGATTTCATTAGAATAAATTTGATATTTCATAATATTTTGTGTAGTATCATAATTATAACTTAAAAAAATACGTGTAATATTATAGAAATAATAGTGCATTCCCTCGAATCCTAATTCTGAACAAAATCATTCCATAAAAATCAAAAAAATTATCGATAATGAACTTCATACTGAAAAATGAAAACGTTTTATTTCAAAGAATTATTTGCACAAATGCAATGTAAAATCAAGAAATCGTTACATTATCACGTTACGTTATATTATTAATTCAATATTTTAAAATTACAATTTTAGGTTGAATAGATTTAAAATAATATATATTACTGCAGAATAAAACGATTTTTCAACAATATTTTATTTTATACTTCCTATCTACTAATTAGCGATATATCAATATACCTAATAAATTATACATAATAAATAATAATAATATTCATTTAAAAAGATTAAGTGCTCAAGTATTCCCTTTTAAATATAATTCTTGCTAAGCCCACACTTTAAAGTAGGTAATAAATAGTTTTATTGCATATTCTCTATGGTGCGGTTTGTATACATTTTATAGCGTCAACCAAGTAATATTTAATATGTTGTTTCGGAAAGTCTTTATTCTACGACTATATGGTAAAAAATGAGAACTGATTTTACTATTATGGAAGCTGATTCTACAACAATTGAAAATGACTCATTTGATGTCTATGAGCCCTGCGATATTGACAGAGAATCGTCTTTGATCGATGAGCTGTCAAAGTATGTACATAAAATTTAATTCATTTGTTGACTGTCTCCTGTGAATTTGACTTTGATAGCATTTTAGATACAACATGTATTTATATAACTAGTAATATCGTCCGTATGTGTTTTGTTTCAGGAACCATGGATTCTTTCATAATGTTATAAGACCCATGTTATTGCCAGGTCATGAGAGTGAATTATTAGAATGGATGAAGGATTTTAATCTTATTCCGCCGTCCGCGAAATGCTCAAAAGAACTGCCAGGATGCGGAATGATTTGGACTCCAACAAGAGTTGTCGATAAATATCAGTGGCAGTGCAATAAATGCAATCAAAAGACTCATATCAGAGAAAACTCATTTTTCAAAAATGTTTACTGCTCTCTTTCAATGTCCTTCAAAATTATACTAGCTTGGTGTCAGGATATGGAATTTAATAATGCGGCAACTGCCTTAGGTTGGTACTTAAAACTCAATTCGTATCTATCAGTGGGACTTTTAGCCAAGACTAGAGACATTTTAGACAAATTAAAAAATATTATGCCCTATTCATTTATTACCTTACACCAGTGACTTCTGACCTTTTTGTTACTACGCTTCCCTAAAAAAATGTTTTTTTTTCCACGCCTCCCTACTATTTGTTTTTTTAATCTTTACTGTACAAAACATAAGAAAATTACTAGCGCTCCGAAGGGGGTACCAAGACCCCAATAATTCTTAGAAATTGAAGATTTAACAATATATTAAAACAAAAATGGGTATCTACATGAATGGAAGCCTTTATTATAGTCTTATTAAAATTGAAAAATCATCTTATTTCTTCTTTTTTTTAGTAGTATAATAAGTAATTTTTAATAGTATAAAATTACTCCGAAGTTCCTCAAAACACCTGAGTCGACAAGTCATAACACACTGCCATTTTCAGTGCGCATGTACACCTACCTCACCTCTTACACCGGTTACACCTTTTCCTCGCCATCTTCTGCATTGAGAGTTGTCCGTTTATGAAGGGTATAGGAAAGGTTCCTGCTTAAAAGCTTGCCTCCGACTACGAGCGTGTTTTCACCATTCTGGATATTTAGTCGTCCAAATTATATATATACATTCAAGAAGCCATACCTAATATTCCTACACACATTCGACATTTTGAATGATTATCCAATATTATATTATGAATGATTATTAAGAATGGACATCTACTCATAGCTCTCACACCTCTGTTATAACATAAATACTTAGTTTTTACAAAAAAAAAAAATTTCATAACTTTTGATTTGAGATACACAAAGTATGGGTTGAATTACTGATTAGTTGCCAATTTATTGAGATAAAGGTAAAGTTTCGGCCCCCCTCTTCGGACAGGCTTCCCAAAGCCAGAAACCGGTGCCTTACATAATTAATGTCACATGACTTCAATAGAACTTGATAGAAATAAAGTTACAATTAGACTAATGTAATAACTAATAACTGATCATAAAATAAAAAAATAAAAAATTCAAAATTTAGCATGCATTTCGCATTTATTCTACGGATTTTTTATGTGTTTTGATATTACATATATTACTTTCTAGTTTGTTATTTATAATTGTGATTATTACTAACAGCCTTTCATTTGGACATGCGATTTTTGTAAGGTAATTAAACAATTTATTATAAATTCCTATAGCATTTATTATATACATTTAAATACAACAGTGATGAAGATGTACTACTAAAAACTTATTTAATTCAATCTTAAGCATATATTGAACCCAATATATAGAGAATAGTGCATATTTATATATTCAACTGGCATCTATAATATTGGTTCTACAATTTTTTAAACATGCGTGCCTTTGTGGGAAAAGGGATGGAAAATTAACTTTTATAAAAGTTGATTCTATGGTGCATTTAGTTGTCATAGGATGTTGGCTATGAGAATCACTTGGATTGTACATTATGTATGACTTGCAATATTAAAGTTAATAAATTATGTCAACCAGCTTAAATAGAAGGAGTTTTCCGAAAATTTCTGGTCATTGCTAACTAACTTAGTGATGTATCTTAAAAAAACGCTTCACCTCATCTAATTTTTTCTCTGTCAAAAAAATAATATTTAAGTTTGTAAATGTTCACTATTATAATCTTGATTCATTCATTAACTAGATCGGGTAGTCTGCAACTAATGCTAAATATGTCGAAGATGTATCTCATTTTTGTAAGTATTCCGAATTACTCACTCAAATCCATTAAATTATTGGCTGATTCTCATACTTCAGATGCTTTGGAGTAAAAGTGGTAATAAAAATGTTGAACACTTCCATGACGCATGCTATATGTGGATTAACTATGCTACCTTTTTCCATAACAGGATATCAAAGAATATGATTGTGCAAATTAAAAATAATTCAGTGTTTCATTTTTTACACATATGTTGGTTCTGCTTTCAGGAATTAAGAGTGCTATTGTTGGTAGCATTTACGATAAAGTAGAAAATGTTGTAAGAGGACATATACCTCCACAGATGAGTGGTCCTGGTGGAGTTTTACTGGTGGACCTATATCCTGAAATGGTCGGCGAGTTTTATCCTGATAGCTCCAAGAATGACTCTAGCCCCAAGACTCATTATAAGATCTTATGCCTTGCTGATACTAAGGTTAATTTATGATTCACGTTTCAACTATATTTATATAGTATCAATCGGTTATCGCTATTTTAAACTTTATATTTTTATTGTTTTGAATTGCCACCGAACGTTATAAAATTTCACAAATTAAATTATTTTATATTTAACCCTTTGAGGAGTATAGACGTGCATGTACGTACATCTACCTTATTGCTTTAATTTCAAAGCCATTCTTTTATTTTTTAATAAAATGTTAATATTTCATTTAAATTGTAAATTGCCTTACGCTCTTTTTATAATTATTATGATTTGTAAAGAAACAAAAGATTATTTTTATTTCTGTTCACAGAAACACATAAAATGTCACAAATCAGTCATATTGGTTGAAATTTGTTATCATGTACTCCTTTGATTCTGAAACGGGAGCGGTCACATGTGGTACTTTCATACACATTCTTACCAATTTTTAATAAATTTTCAGTTTATTTTTTCGTTGTTTAGAAATAGGAGAGCATTGTTTACAAATCAGCATATCCAATACGATTGATTTTATGATATTAGTTGAGCAAAAAAAAAAATGAACTCACTAATGAAAGGGTTAATTGTATGACTCTCTACTATCTATTCAAATATCCCAAGCATCCAACCAATAGTATGCCATCTCTATAGGTCCTACCTATGTTATTAAATCTTAGTAAAATCGACATACACTCAATTTTTTATTAGTTTCTTGTGTAATTATAGATTTTTAAAATATGTTTCATCACATTGATTGATTTTGACTGTTTAACTACATTATTTAATTGTAGAAAAGTTGATTAATTATAGATATGACTACCAAGTCTTCTAGAATGAATTATGTGGGGATGTTTTGAATTATGTTTCATTGTTGAAAATATAATATTAGATACAAATTAAAATCAATTGGGAATAATTAATATGAATTTGATTCACGTAAACTTGAAATGTCTCCCTGGTGGTGTTGTTGGTAACATGTGTGCCTAGCGATCCGGGGAATGCGGGTTCGATTCCCAATCTGTCGGATTTTAAAAATCCGAAATATGCAGGACTGAATGCCCATTGGGTTGAGTGATTGTCCGACAAACAATTCTCGTGAAAAATAATGTGTCAAGACATCTTCACATTGCGAAGATCCATATACTCCCCCTTCGGAGTGGATATCTTCACACTGTGTAGATCCATATGCTCCATGTTGAGAGCGAACATGGTATATAAAACATATATAGTATAAAAATAAACTTTACAAGACAGTTAGAATTTTGTGTGAAAGTGATTTCCAAAAATTATCTCTCTAGGTATAATGATGTTTAACTTTGTGTTTAAATTTGCAACTAAGATTTCCTAACAGAACTGGCATATTAGTTTTAGAAGTAGATAGATTGTATTTACTCTAAAAACAACATTTATTTCTGAGTCAGACTATTGAATTTATTTTACCGCGTCTATTTTGAAAGTATTTGGATCTCCTTAATGTGAAGATGTCCATTCCAAAAATGAAATTTATGGATCACTCCAATCACTTAAGACTATTTTGGCATATTTTATTACCATTTTAAATTTTAAATGCGTCAGGTTACTTAATCTGTTTAGAATACGTCACACGTGTCGAGTGTTTTAGATAAGTGAAGAAACAATCTAGTATATGTGATTAAATTGATAATATTTTTTTCATTCTTAACAAAGTTATATGATCGCGAAAAATCGCGAATTTTCAGGTACGCTGGAGGACATTGAGAAATTCGTGCGTGTGTGTGTTAACGCCCAAATATGCATTTTATATCGAATGCCATTTTTTGTGATTCTAAGACTATTTTGACATATTTTATTACCAGATTATATTACACTTGTCACCCAATCGTTCAGGTCATTGGGCACTACCTGTGTATCTTTAAATTTGATAAAAATCTTCATATGTTGAAAAACCAAACTGTAAAATTTTTACGCACCGTCGCAACGGAAGGTTTCTGAAACTCACAAATTTGTGCACACCATAATAGCTATGTTAAAAAGCAATTTCATATTATATTCCATCGTTTATAATAACTGATGTGTTGTTATCAATTGATTTCAGCAAATTCCTACTCAGTATTGGCTTCATGTTATTACGGGATTTATAGTATTACAGACTGAAAATAACAATACTAACTTGAAAAAAGTAAGTAAACCTTTATGTTGTCATTTATATTTTGAAAATAATTAAAAGTGTAAATAAACTATTTTGTCTCAAAACAGAATAATAAGTTTTGTAGATAGCTCACATATTATATCAACATTATTTAGATTTTCTACTGTCATCATCAAAGTTATTGTAATTCTTATAATTTATTAGATATTCAAATTTTGGGTTGAGTTGTAAGAAATGCTTTTGCAATATTTTAGTTTGTTTAAATGTTAATAATGACATAATAATAAACCAGTGTCTGCTTGAAGTGTCTTTGTGATTCTTTTATTCCAGTCAAAAGTCGGAATAAAAAGTAAAATAACATTTATTTACCAATATATTTTTCTTGTAATTTTTTTCGGTGATCTCAGTATATATATTTACAAGAAAACTAAGAAAGATAAAAGCGTTGCACACCCTTTTTTATATGAAATTTTTTTTCTGCTTTAGGATGTGAAAAAAAATGATATTAACATAATTATTACACTCCATTATCCAATACTACATGATAAGTTTAGACTTGTAATAATAGTCACTATCAGGAATTTTCTGTAAATTCTGTAGAAACTTTTTACTTTATTTGGACTGTATCTATTAACATTTCTATTTTAACTCGTAACTTAAATAAAATACACTTCAAACAGCTTAGTCATCATTGTGATTATTTAATTATGGCAATATCGTTATGTCAATGAACAATACATTACTTACAAAAAATATTAATAAATTTATTTAATAAAGTACTAATATGTAAATTACAATATAAAGATTAGAAGAATTTTTTTAGACTGCTTCTAGTAATATTCTTTGACTATGATAATTACTAATAATAATGATAATTTGTTTATGATAATATTGACGATAATCTTTATGTTAGGCAAACTTGTGCGATGAAGTGTTGAGTGTGTTGGAAAAAATTGTGCTACCTGGAGGATACTGCTCAATAGGGGGTGGAACGCATTTTGAAAATGTCCTGAAGCATTGCCGAGAGAGTGATTTATTTGTTGGAGCTACCAGTGCAGCCAATCTCACGCTACATTCAAATAATGACCTGCAGTTATTCTGTAAATATAACTATTATAATTTCCATCTGTGCCCTAAATTCTTGGTTTCATTTTGTGCATATGACTTCACACAACTATACTTCTACCGCAGACTCCAATGTTACCTTCTTGTCATTTAGTATAAAGGCAGATTGAAAACAGTGAACCCACTAGGACTCATGTTCAATTTTCTCATATTAAGTCACACAAAATAACACATAAATATCAGTTTATACATCTGAAAAAGCTTAAATCGCCTCCTGATCCACATAGGCACCATGGGGTAACTAAATACTACATGGTTAACTTTGTAAGTCTGTAAAATTTTACTTTCAAGTATGAAATTTATAATCTCACAAATCAATGGAAATAAATAAAAAAAAAATACATTAACCTTTCTTTATAAACATAGACAAAACTCTTTGATTTCTACATTTCAAAAAATACTAATATACATTCCTACATTTCTCTACTTCAATGAAGTATGTATGTGTATTTAGAATGTTAATTAGAAAATTATCTTTTATCGTTTCATCTATCGCATTCATTTCTAATCGTTATTTGCACAATATTAAAAATATATTCAGACAATCAATGAAACATACATATCACAGAAACCCAATAAATATGCTTAAAAAACTTAAATATTTATTACAAATGTCATTGTTATTTTTAAATTCATACGGCAAATATTTTAAATAACAATTCTTTGTTACTAGAAATCATTTCAAAATGGAAAAATGTTGTTGACAAGCAAAATTGAAGAAAAATTTTAAAAAAGTCTTGAAGTAACACTTTTCAAATTGCTTACAGATGTTTTTGTGTTTCAAATTTTTCCTTTCTTTAAATATAATCAAAAATTACTTTCTTCCTATCTTTCATCTTGTTTAATCATTTGTTTATCCAGCAATATATTTGCAAAAAACCGGTTCATATACTGTTTTGTAAATCACCCGTATGTGATTTATATTTCACAGTGACAAATGGTATATGGATCCCCGCCATCAAACTATGTGAAGCTGCACAGGACTTGCCCAAGAACAAAATGCAGACTTACCTGAATTGTGCAGCATGGAGACGCCAGACTGATTCTTTGGACATATTTCAATCTGTTATACAACTAATTGCCGAGCAAGATTCCAATGTTTTCAAATCCAAAGGCAGTTCGAAACAACGAAAACCCAGTTTCTCGGTGCTTAACAGACCTTCTATTTAAAATGTTATAGACTTCAGCTATGTGTTGAATGATCAACTATCAACCGAACTCGTAAAAATCATAAATATTCACATTTGGAGACTCATGTGGTTCACATGCCTTAGAGCAGACAAATAGAAAAAAATAATAATAGTTACATATACACAATAGAAGTGTAGATTTACTTCTTTCATTTTACTCCGAATTTTTTTGATACCATTAATTATATCTGAATTTCAATTTGTAACAATGGCTGCATCATCTGCGTTGTCGTAAATTGTTTTAATCACTTCTGTCATATAACTCTATTTGTTAATGAATTCGTAGATAACAGTAATAAATAAAAGTGAAGTTTAATCTTGGTTATATAAATTAATTAATCCAGTAACTGTTAGTCGATTTCTATCACCAACTTCCATTTGCTATTCCATATTGAAATTGTTTTTCATTTACCACCGCTGTCATCATTCTTTTTCTCATGCAAATCAAATGCGACAATACATATTATTTATGACAATAAAATACTTCACAAAATGTAACTAATTTTTCAACGCTATTTTTTTGCGAATTTCAATCAATTCAAAATATTGGCTGTTAACCCATTCACTGCTGATAAAAAAATGCGTGAATATCTCCAACATTTTAGTACTGAAGTATTACAGGTATAACCCTAAAATAATAAATGAATGATATGTGTGGGGCTAACAATTAGCTATTTAACTGCTAGTCGTGATGTATATGATCTTGCTTTGTATGGCAGAGATTTTCGAGATGTTAAAATATGTGAGAAAAATAATTTGATATTGATGTGATGTCGCAACATATGTGTCATGCGTATGCATTAACGAGTTTATGTTGAAACCATTTTTCAGGTCTAGAATATTGTACATGTAGTAAGAGAAATCGTCCCAACTCACAGGTGAGTCGTTGGTGTACAGGGGACGTCATCGTCCGCCTCACCGGTGAGTCGTTAGCATGCGTCCGGTTAGCTAATATTATCAACAGAGCTATGATATTATCAATTTTTTAGAATGCGAAAATATTAAGATATGGATAGGCCATGCGTGTTTTGAGCATGGAATAGACGTTCAAACGGACACGCCAGGCGTGTTTTCAACATGGATTGAGTTAATTATCTGCAATATAGGACGGTCTTTCTATTGTCTCGCATTTTATTTTTAAGTGATCAAACTGTTATGATTGATTTAAATTTTTATTTTGTTAGATCTGAAATGTTACAAATCTCGTTTAACCGCCGGTCGCATTTTTTTAAAATAATCTTCCAAAAAAAAATCACATTGTTTTAATTTATTAATTTCTTAAAAAGGTAAATAAGAAATATTAAAAATAACATTTATGTTATTTCGAAATTGTTTACATTTTCATATTTATGTAAATCTAGGTCGTCGCACTGTCAAAAACCTAAAAATAATGAAAAAGTTATTTCGGGCGTATCCGTTTTTGAACACTTTCAATACCCGAGTTATCTCGGGTGTGTCTGGGAAGTGGTATGAAGTAATTATTATTATTATCAATGTTGATATTGACCAATATTTTATTAAAATCATTATGTTTTTATGAGGATTACATAAAGTATAAAAACCTTGCATTTTGTATATTTCGAGAAATCTAAGTTTTGATCACTCACTATCTACCACTGGGCAATACGAGTGAGAGCTAATATTTATTATTTTTCGCAAATGAAATTCCAAATCAATAAAACACTTATAACACAATTTTGTACTAGCTATTACAATTTTTTTTATGTTTCAAAATTTCAACAGGCGTCATATGCATTTGTGTATTACATTTACTGCATGTAAACATTTGAGCGTTAGGTTTGTTCGATAACGCTACACTGTTTATAGCTTTATTGTTTGCGGAATTTAGTGGACTTTGTGAACATGTGAATGTTGTATGTTGCAGTTTTTCAAGAGGTGATAGACAAACAGTTAATTCACATTGGCTGCATGTCCATGATGTCTCCATTATCTGCTGGTAGAGATTGAAGCTCCATTCTGTTTCTTCAAGGCTATAAAAATAATTTGCAATTAGAATTATATAGACACTTTAAAATAATCTTCCTCGCAGGGTTTGTAATGCAATCAGTGATTTTTTTTTTGAAATACGATTCAGTTATATGCAGTTATGACATTTGAATTCTTCAACCAAGTTCATTAGCTGGACTTAACTAACTTTTGATATTGTATAATAAGGGAATCAGAAAAATTATGGTTCTAATGACATTCCCCTCTGTGGACGTGAGTTAAGCAGGCGTGCTTCAATGCTAGAGGTTGCAGATTCAAATCCCATAGCTACTAAGGTTTTGGCTTAATGCATCGTGTCCAGACGGTGCAATATACTTGTGTGTATCATTTTAAATATTTCCCCCGAGAAGGCTCCCAGCAAATATGCTGCATTCAAGATTTCTCGGGAGTGTTTGCTCTGATTTGAAAAATTTTAAACTGATTAGTTGCTAATGTAATGATGTGATCACGTTAAAAAATCCATGATCTAGATGTATTTGCAGTGTCCGTGATGTAAAACTGGGACTACGCTTACACTATGAACACGATTAAGCTGCTAATTTTTGTGAACTTATGAACTTATGTAACATGAAGTGACGAAAGATGATTAAATTCAAGTTTGTGATATTTACCATGCAAAGACAATATGGTCAGAGAGCCATATTCCCGGTTTTCTATCGTGAGGACTGCATTTGAAGTCATTATCGAAAGGATTTGGGTTGACATCAGGAAATGTTGAATTTTCTTCTACATCCTTATAAAGGGTTTTCAAATCTGCTGGTAAAAGTCGCTTTATTGTGTAGCAAACTTGAGTTGCCATAAATGCACTTAACCCTGTTGAAAGCTCATACTGAAGTTGTTGGTTTGATTTTCTGTTCGGAATCTGTTTTGATTTTTCAAGTGTGCCTTCCAGAGATGTATCTACGGCTGTAAAAATTATTGTTAAATAATAATTGATGGGAAAGAGGTCATGTAATAATCACCCATATGATCATATAAATGACAGCATGCATGCTTTGTTCAAAGAGATAAAAAGTGCACAAACCCTCTAATCTCTCGTTTATAAGATAGTCCCATTGTTTCCGAAGTTTTGACGACTGATGGAGCAGTTGTAAACCGGATTCTGGAGTTGGGAATTCTAATTGTAGCCAAGAATCACATACCATCCTAAAAAGTTTATAATTTGTATTTATAATTAATTAAAAATGATTTACACAAGTAAAAAAACACTGACAGGGGTAGGCATATTTAATAGTCTTATAGTAAAAGACATGTGAATGATTCTCGAGTAATAAATAGAAAAGTCACAAAAATCTTGATTTCAAATAAGTTGTATAAGAAAAATCAAATTTATAATTATTAAAAAAATACTGCTATCATAGAAAAGAATATTAAAATAAGAAAAGAAATTGTAGAGCTGAACTGAGATAAATCATTTGACTACCCAAGGAGATAGACAAAAAGTTTAGTTATATACAGAGACCTTACATCAATCAATTCATTTTATATGTATCAATTTGTGTCTCCACCAGCCAAATTTGTAATTTAGTTTGTTGTCATATAAAAGCAAAATCATAATGTATTATCCTTGTAAATTAGATAATTTATAATAGTCTAGATATATTATAATAGTTTAAAAATCATAGTGAGATTACCTAGAGAAAGATAGATTGGTATCAATGCAGTGAGCAAATAGCAATAATGTTTGGGCAGCAGGCATTCTCATTGAGTTCATTAAATATGGTTTAGTTGTTTCCAACAAAGATCTGAAATTAAAAGATGTAAGTGTTATAATGACTTATTTAAAGTGTGGATTATTTTGCAAAATATTTCAAAAGTTCTTCATTTCAAAATACACACGTAAAATGATAAAGAGTCGGTTTTTTATTGGTATCATTTGTATTTAATAAATGCTTATTTTTAAATACTAACAATTTTATTTATTGACTATACTTACAAATAGCAAATTATTTGATGTTTTGAGCTTAGTGGTAATTTTGATTTGAAAGCGATGTTATCAGTTTCAATATCATTTTCTTCAAGTTGCAATACTTGTGGGTGATTTCCAAAATAACTCATCGGATGCAAGGAGACAAATGCCTTACTGGAAGTATGGAAAAGCTGCTCTGATACTGACTGGAAAAAAGAAAACAATACGATTTGTTATGTTATATTTCTTTATGTGATGCCTAACATATATGAAACAAAAGTTTTAACTATTTGGTGTAAATATTTTCACCATAATTTGAATCACGCACACTTTGGTGCTCAGTGACTTGGGTTTTTAGAAGTTGATTCTGGTATACATTTGATACTTTGAATGCTGTTTTGCATTCCAAGGTAAGTGCCTCCAGACTGTTTATGGAAACGTTATGGACATTGTAAGACGATATTTATATTAAAACATTTACATTCAAAACAAAATCACCTATTTAAACATAATATACCCAGATATATTGCTATTGTAGTCAATAGACGATAAAAATGTAAAAAAAAAAACAGCAATATATGACAAGTAAATTTACCTTGCAATGGTTGAACTCATCGGCTACTGCTACTTGAGGGTACAGGGCACGGCATAAGATCAATTTCAATGTTGATAAATCTCGGTGACTGGATGCACTGCTTCCAGATATCAAATTCTATGCAGAACATAAAACATAATAGTAAATAAGAGATTACAAAACCAATTTTACTATCTAATGGATATGTATACAATAGTAAAATTGTTCTTTCTTGTAAATATTGTATTTTTTTATGAAACATCACTACTTATTAATATTTTAAACCCTCGCAGTGGAATTTTTGACATATTTATGTATAAATGGTTGAAAGTTATTACTCAGTGTGTCATACTTTTAATTTCTTTTAGTAAAATACCAAAATTTGAATGAAAAATATTTTAATATCTACAAAAATGGATAGTTATTCTGTCTTCGAGATTGCTTACGTGTTAGGATTATGAAAACAACTGACCTGTACTTTTTTCATATCATTGACCATTCTGAACTCAACGTCCTTGATATCAATAGTTCCATCATCAACCGGCATACCCTCGATTCCATCACCTTCCAATTGCCACATTTCCATCTTTAATTTTTTGCGCTTTTTGCTATCTTCAGCTGCCTGATTTTTGTGTTGCCTTTAAAATAAATTGCACAAATATAGTTCATATTAAAAGATTTAGCAATTATCTTGATGTTTTACAATGTTGATTAATAATTGTATCTACTAGGATTTCTTTTTTTTCTACCTTATCTTTAGCCTAGAACTGCTTTCTAAGATAAACTCACCTCCTCAGGTCTTTTAATTGTTTCAGTTGTCCATGTCGAAGCGCACGATCAGCTGATGACATGGTTTCTGGTTCCATTGCTTCTAATAATCCACAATCCTTAAATAAGAATAAGACAATAATTTAAATATCATATATTATATTATATAAAGATATAATAAATACTTTAGTGGTTAATACTAAATTGTAGAGGAATCAATTATGAGTAACCGAAAGAATAGTACACACTTATCATATTTGTAGGTCGTTAAATATTAAATCAACTATTTTCGCATGACGAAAAATTGAGTGATAGTTGATGGCATAAGAGGTTTTTTCTTCCTCTATGTATATTACAATTTTATTTCTTATTTCTAGTCTGTTTTAGAAAGGAATTGTTGAATTACAATATATTTTTTAAGAAGCAAATATGATTATGAAGAAAGCAAAACACAACAACAAATACCTGTAGTAGATCTTTGAACTGAGATCTAAGTTTTGTAATTTCATAAAATCGCTGTTCTTCAAGACCTCGCTTTTTGCACCAGTGCTTTGAGTTAGTTGGCCTGGATTCCTCTCTGTCTCCATCTCGTCTTGACTGATGACTATATGGAGACTGGTGTTTCACTTCCAACCAGGCGGCGTAAGTGTTCAGTAGTGTGAGGGGATCTCCATGATCAGACTCCAAAGGTTTTCTGGCAGTCTGAAGTTAAGTAAGATAATATTGGACCTCTTCAACAATTATGGTCATAAATAAATAATAATAAAATGTTTTAGTAGCCAAACACAGTTATAACCTCAAATTTACTTGGATTTTATAAATTTCCAAATGGGTCATTCTTAGTGATATAGATTTTGTAACTGTAGGCGTATGTATACATACAAAAAATATACAGTTATACACCAAAATGATGCCTCTTCTAATATATATCTATAAATATTGTTAAAATATTATCACATAGGGAGAAAATAAAGTCAAATTGTGGCATCCTTGTAGGTATTGTTTCTTCTCAGGAATAATCTCAACTTTATTATTTTTGAGATAGAAAATATTTTGATCTTAAATGTATCCACTGTATTTTTATAAAGAAATTTCGATTGGTTGGTAATAAACAAAACACCTCACCTCACAATCAATATCTCTATGTGCCCGATTGGTGTATGGTGACTGGACTGATAGAGCTGCGGCCAAAGACAGAACGGCTTCTGATTGCAGCAAGACAGATCCCAACACCAGCATTTTGCCAAGGACTATTTCCACTGGGAGACGAGACAAAGCTTTACCAAGAGGAGTCATGCGTTCATTTGACATCAGAGCATACTGAAAAAAATAATTTTCCATTGTAACAATAGAAAGCAAATTTTAAGAATTAGAGACTAAGAAGAAGAAGACTACTTTGCTTATTTTTATTATATTAAAAATTGTACCATTCAGTTTTCAGTGTCTTAAAATATTGTTTAATCAAAAACAATACTAAACATCGAAACATAATTTTTTAAAATACAGAAAATAGATAGCCAATATGTTATCTCTTAGGATATGTCTTCATATTGTGGTGATTTATATAGAAAACTTCAAAGAGGTATGGTTAAAAATAAGAAGAAAAAAATCATCATAATATATTGATATATTTCATGATAAGAGTTTTATCTGACTCTGGAAAAATAAATAGCAATGCTTACATGTTGTTTCAATTCAAGAAGTGCATTTTCCACACTCTCAGGCTGAGGAGCATCGAGGAATGGAAATTTCCTCACGTCATTTAACCCGAGAGATACCATCAGAAGCAGTAGACTATCTAAAGGAACTCTCAAAAGTTCTGGCGTTCCAAATGGCTCTAAACCTGAATATTCTTTCTCTGAATATATTCGATAACATACACCAGGACCTAAAACGAAATATAAACAGTATGAAGGAAAAGATATTGATAGTATTTTAAATGCAATTACTGACTTATATCTTCTTCAATACCAGTATATAATCATTCATTCGATATATCGATGCTTGATACACTTTATAACTATAGAATGTGGGTTTCCTCAAAAATATCAAAAATTTAAGGTACCTGTTCTTCCAGCACGACCTTTTCTTTGTTCAGCACTTGACTTGGGAATCCAAAATTCTTTCAATCGCTGCATTTTACATGTAGGATCGTAACTCATTTCTTTAACCTAAAAATTGTAGTCAGGAAAACAAAAGTTAATCGATGATATTTGTTCATATGGAGACAGTAAAATATGTATTATAAAATCACTTCGCATTGTACCAAAAAGAATTTTTTCTTAGTGAAACAATCTTCATTCTAGTTATTGAAATTTATAAAATAATTATCACTAACCTTTCCTGAATCTACAACAAATCGTATTCCGTCAATGGTGACAGATGTTTCAGCTATATTTGTGGACACAATACATTTCCGAACACCATCAGGAGGATAATCAAATACCTATAAAAATGAAATATACATATGTAAATGGTGTGAAATGGAGATAAATTGTGTATAAATTAACCAACAAAATAATTTGAGATATGAACAAATTACATTTGAAAACAACTACTATAAAAAATTATATCAATGAAAAAAATATTTTAGATACTTTTATTTATATTGTCAAAATGCTTTGTGTTTGTTACTAGGGTTTTTTTCATTCTATAACTTATAGAATTAATAATTTTACCACATTCTACATCTTTGGCAAAACTATAAACTCTGAATTCACCTTGTCCTGATCAGAAATAGATAAGCTACTGTGTAATGGAAGTATAATCCAACTATGAGATTTTTCTGCATACTGTTTGGCAGCATCAACCACCGATGTTATTTCTTGCATTCCTGATAAAAATATCAAAAGGTCTCCCTTTTCTTCCTCTGAAATAATTACATTATATTTTAGTTCAAATGATAGTTCAGTATTTTAAAGTTGATTAAATACTATTTCATAGTACATTTGACAGAGCTACGGAATGCTGTAATGATATAAGAAAAAAGGGAGAAAATATCTCTACTTAGAGTAAATGGAACTTTATTGATTTGTTAGACATGATTGTGCTAATGAGGCTTGTCCATTTTTACACGGAATATTTGACTCTTATAAACAAAGCCTCTGAAAAAATGCCTTTAAGAGTAAATGAACAGTATGAAAAAAGATATATTACTTGGATATTTTGAATCGATGAGTTGCATAATTTGGAGATATGGTTGAGGATCCAGTCTTTCTGATTTTGATTGTCTTCCTTCGATTAATATAGGTCTATAGTGTAAGTCGATTGGGTATAATCGTCCAGGAACCTAAATCATAACAATAAAAAAAATTATATATTGATATCAAAGTTTATGTCGATAATTATTTTTTTCTTTTATTTAAGTTCTTATTTTGAGACAGTCACCAATGACAAGAACATGAAAATCTCTTTCCAATCTATCCAGCCACCATAACAATGGTGTACTAACATTTTATCATGTCTAATAATGATTGTCAGCCTCTTCTAAGGAATTGTTTTATTCTTGTGACTAACCAATCAGAGATTAGAGCGTATTAAAAAGTGATGACGGGAATTCTTGGGAGGATTAATTTGTTATTTTTCTTGAGTCAAATTTCACTATTATCTTTAGGTAGTAGGTATCTACTATCAATGGTCAAGAATTATAAATTTAAATTACCTCAATAACAACAGCTTTCTCGTCAGCAAAATAATTTGAAAACAATTGAATGTTTATAGTAGCCGACATGAGAACTAGTTTTAAATCTGTCCTGGTTTGTATCAAACACTTGAGTATTCCAAGAAGAAAGTCTCCGTGTAAATGTCTTTCGTGAATTTCATCTAAGATTATCACATCATAATTAGACAATGCGGATTCAGATGCTATCTTAAAAAAACATGAAATACACATATTGTTAAATTTAAAGATGTTGAATGGGTGGAGAGAATCTGTTAGAGATGCCTCATTGTCGGGTTGGTATGTAAATTTCCAAAATTTTTACTCTTGAAGATTATTTACATTACATATAGTGTTTAGCCGTTTTGGTACTCTTTGAATTTCATGTAGAAATACCCTAAAAATACGTGTTTTTTAAGCATTGTTTATTTTTAAAATAAAAATAGATTTCCATATTTTTTCATCGAGAAATATTATTATAGACTTATTCTACAGTTTATAAAATAATTAAACAGCAATAAAAACATAATTACAAAAATTAGGAACACAGAGAAAAAGGTTTTTTTGTTTTTTAAATTACATGAACATATCTGAAGCCATAATTGATAAAATAATTGACTTTTATAAAAACAGGATCGGAATGCAACATGTGCCAATCAGGTGAACCAATCGACTCAAATGACGGAGTTACTTAACCTTCTGCAATGACAATGAATGGGAGTGGTGACAGCATAAGCTTATTGTGATAAGTCGAAACATATTTTTTTGCATATTTGCATATTTGCATATTTGTTGCATATTTTTTTTCTACAAGAATATAATAGCCTGACATAAAAACTAATTTTATATTGAAAATATGTTTAAATTTTATAATAGGAAATTTTGTAAAGCCGATACATTGGTATTTTTGACGATTATCTAAATGTCGATATTTCTGCTTGAGAGTATTACAATGGTTAAATACGCATCTTCTAAAGGGTTAAAAAAATGAATACTGATAAGGAAGGTTTGAGACTAGCAGTGACTTCAATGCAGGATTCAAATTATTTATAGTATTTTCGGATAGTATAATATGTTAATTTTTAAGAAAATGAATGGTATTTCACCTGTCTAAGCAACAATCCTTCAGTTATGAAGCAAATTTTTGTTTCCTGATTTTTACTTCTCTCGAAACGAATTTGATAGCCAACATGGGTTCCAAATTGACACAGTGCTTCGTATGAAACTCTTTTTGCTAAAGAAATACAGGCAATTCTTCGCGGTTGTGTACAAGCTGAAAATGATTAAAATTTTGCTTTTATTTTGCTGAAGTTATTTAATTTTAAAAAAGCACGAAAATGTAATAAATATATTATATGTACCAATGCTATTGAAACCAGCTTGCGACAGATACTGTGGAACTTGTGTAGACTTTCCGCAACCTGTGTCTCCAGCTATGATAATAACTCTCTCGTTCTTGACTGCTTCCACAATTTGACTTCTAAAATGAATGAAACATTTTACAAGATTTGATATAACTTCCGTAGATTTTTCTAAATTAGTACTGACTTAATATTATAATATTATAAGGTTCACTCTGAAAGTGGAGTATATAGATCTCTGCAATGTGAAAACATGTCTTGACAGATTATTGTTTGTCAGACATTTGATTAACCTACTGTGCATCCAGTCCTGCATTTTTAGATTTTGAAAAATCTGATGGATGTAAGAATCGAATCTGCATTCTTGGAAAATCTACGCTACCAGAGATAAGATAAATTGATTTTTTTAGAGTTATAAAAATGTCTGATGGATAATATTGCTTCTGTGTAAAATAAATGTGGATTAAGCACAAAAAAAGTTGTTTTTAAATAATTGATAAGAATAAGATTTTATGCAAAATAATATTGTTAATAACGAAATGAAAACTGTGAATGAAGTGCTGCAGATTTTGAAAAATGTTCTTCTGTAAAAAACTGAATACATTGTTATATTAGGAGAGTAGGATGGGGAACCCGATATTTACACAACACTTAGTGTAGTATAAATAATTTCATTTAATAATGACGCTAATTCCATGAATTGAAAAAATGTATTTATAATACTGTTAAATTAAATTATGTAACTTGAAGACAAACCTGTATTCAGCAACTGGTAATTCGGATTGCATCTTTCGCAAATTCTTCAATTTCATAAACTTTTCTTTATTCTTGAAGTCCAAATAAAGCATTACAATATCAACGAACTGTTCAACTATTCCTTTGGTCAATCTTTTCTTTCTTCTGTCATATTCTCTATCGTATGGAGGGATTCTAGAATAAAGCTCGTCTATGCTTATTTTTAATTTGAAATTTATACAGTGTTGCTTTTTGTATTCTATAGGTAGCCCCAATTCATTTTCTTCACATTTAGAATTTTTCGTATCATCTTGTAAAATAGGCTTGCCAGTTTTCTTCAAGAGTGCTTCATATTTTAAAACAAACTTCCAAAAATCATCTAAATCTTGAATCAGCCTTTCGTTTTCGCTTCCAGAAAACATTAACCTGTTTAAATCGGCTTTGAAATCTAAATAACTAAAATCGGTTATATCTTCAGTTTTGATAGATGTATTATCAGCAGAGAAAGATGATGAAACGGCATCGAACTGTGAAGTATGTGTTCTTGCATTAAACTTATAGTCATCTTCAGACTTCTTTTCATTTTTATAATCCTTGTGTAGTTTTCGCGAATTCTTAAGTGAGCGGCTTTTGCTGCGACTTCTATGTCTTTTATGTCTATGTCTGTCATTGCTACGTGACCTATGTCTTTTTCTGTCATCACGCCTAGAGTGTTTAGGCATTCTTGTGAGTGTATAAAAAAATAGACAAAATAAATTACTTATCACGTAAACACAGTCACATTCAATAAGATTTTTATAAGGTTATAATGTTTAGTAAACAACGTAAAACGTTTGACAGTTCATATTTAGTGTTCACAGTTGAGTGAAAAATTCCCAATATTTAAAAAATCCCCATACCGGGTAGACTTATATAAAAAAATCTATTTTGGAAAAAATGATTATAAGAAAAATAAATTATTGTGGACCTTAAGTTCAGTATTCTTTTATAACATTATTTTAGTTTATTTGTCAACATATTAAAAAAAAATTATTACAATGGCATCTAGCGATCAAAATATATTTACTTCATTGGACTAAATGAAAGCTTTTTACAAAATTCCATAGACAACTTGGCAAAATAGTTTCTGTTTTACCGACATAAAAATAATTCTATTAATCTAAATTTATAGTCTTCTAAATTCACAAAACATGACTATAAAATGTTTCCCAAATGTAATAGTTAACTGTATAAAATTATTAAAAGATATTTTTTCTATTATTAATAGTTTTTTAATACTTTAAGATTAAGCCTAGTCAAAACAGCAGCCGCGTTGTTTTTTTAGATTTTCATGTCAAATTGCTATTCAAAAAACTCACTTGAGTGACTCTCACCTATAAAATTCTGTCTAGGAAATAAATATTCTCCATAAGTAGATATCGATAAAAAGTAATATGTTCTAAAAAAAGTTGTAGGTTAAGAAAGTGTAGCATAAAAATAATTTAAAAAAAGAGACCCGGAACTTATTCTATTTTCAAACTATGTAATATCGTTGTGCAATTCGAATAGTTTATAAAATTAGATAATGTCTTTGACATATTCATTAGGTTATCGATTAATTTTTGTGAATTTTTTCGGTATAATCTGCAATAATATTGCTACTATTTTGTATAAAAATGTATATCGAAAATGATTGGCTGGAATCGACAAATAAGGAGGCACGCGCTCGATTTATTCGATTTGCGCGCCGATCAGTTGCGCATGATTTCACAATGACTTTCAATCGATTACCTTATTACTACCACATTCTAAACAATGTACCATGCCATCTATTTTTCTGCAGACATTACCAACGCCAACATCGACAAATTTGCCGCCTAAGTCCAAAGCCATTGACGTAAGTAAAAGTGCTAATACAATAATAAATTTAGAATTTTCATATTGGAGTCGTTTTTAAGTTGTAATAGTTAACTTATTGAACATATTATTGGAATGAAAATAGGACAATGATGCCAAACTATTAGTTGACGATAAATCTTTGCTATAAAAATATGCTCCACGCGTTTTAAAAGGGATACGATAAAAAAATGATACTATTGTAATATATCATAATAGTCAATCTTAACAAGCATGAAGCTTTTATGAATCATCCAGCATTTTTTTATCATGTGTTGCTAACTTAATCATGAGTCCTATGAGTATTTAAAAGTGACGTTACTTTTATTATATAATACTAACAAGTCTACAACAGCAATATGATATCTAAATTTATAGTTGTGGTTTTTATTTGGTTAGTAATTCCACGCTTCTGTTTGTGAAATTGTGAAAATGTTAAAAAATCCATATAATTTAACTGATTACTCCGTATCAGGTTGCTCCAGGCGTATGAATTAAGGGGAGCGTAAAATATTATTGTGAGGTGCAAGTTGTCTACCCGATATCGAAGTTAGTAGTGTACGCGTCCAGCAAACTGGGGAATGCGGGTTCGATTCTCCATCTGTCGGATTTGAAAGATACAAAAATAGAGGACTGGATGCTTATTGGGTTAAGCAATTGTCTGACAAACAATTTTGGTGAAAAATAATTGGTTAAGACGTCTTCACATTGCAGAGATCCATATACTCCAATTTCGAAGTAGATATCTCCACACTGTGTCGATCCATATGCTCCACTTTGAGAGCGAGCATGGTATAAGAAGTAAGATGATAAGTAAAGTTAGTGCCAGAGTTAAAAAAAAAAACCAAAAAAACTGTTAATTCTGAAAGGAAGTAAAAATTTGAATGTAGCCTGAGAACTAGAAAAATATGAAAACTATAGGCTGCGTATAAGCTTAGGGACCTCTTGCTAAATATATTGGTGGTTAAGGAAAACTATTTATAACATTGTAGTAATATTATGAAGTTGGAGAAGTGATTTACGCGTCAGGAGTAGAAAGAGAAGTGCGGATTTCGTATTGCGATTTCACGTCATTACAGGTTACACACTGAGCTTTATGATAGAGATGTGCAACTTCTGGCAATTCACGGACAATATATTAATCGCACTGCAAATTCCCCATTAGCGAATAATTTTAATATTGGGATGATTAACTACGCAGGGAATCATTATAAAATTGGTTGTGGTGACAAAAATGTATCGCACAGATGAGTAATCGTGCGACCAACAATTGGCCGCCTTGAAAATTGACTGTGCGACTTATGATATGTCCAGTGTGATCATAAATTGATGTTATATAATGTTCAACAACGATTGGTCGTATGGGTAATATGGGGTAATTTCAATTTTCAAGCTACGAATGTTGTTATTATCCTACGATACTTTTTTTAAAGGATCGGTTCTTAATCTTTTGTTCAACAAAATAAGCTCATATTTCACATGCAGCTTCTTAACTATAATTTAAATATTTTAAGGATAATCAAGTGTTGGTGTTAGGGTTTTGGAATTGGAGATTGTGGAGTCACACAGCTGCAGAATTTATAAAAACCAAATGATGCAAGACTTGATGCCCAAATAATCAATTGATCAATCGGCTGATAACCAATTCTTGTGGGCATTTTTTGAATATTGAAGATCCTTATACTTCATTTATAGAGTGGCCATCTTCACACTGCCATCCATATTCTCCAATTCTAGGGCAGACATGGTAAAATATACATTTTGAATGTGAATATCATTTACCAATGGTTAGAGACAGCTGTATTTTATATCATAAGAACGTGTTGTAAACAGAAATGAATATCACACGAAATATCACACGGCTCTGGTTTGAGTTATAAAATCTACTGAGCAAATGGACGCTGGAGGCGAATTGTTGCACCGATATTGCAGCTATCACTCGACATCGGCGACCACTGCTTGTGCTACCTCAGGAGAATGATTGTATCTTTAGCTGTCGATGATGCTATTTGCCGCATGTCGATGAATCTTAGACTCGACATTTTGCTTTCAAGATTTATCTTATCAACTGAACGTTATAGTAATTTTCTTACTTATTAGGTAAACTGCAAGATACCGATCACACCATCTAGGATTAAGCTCATATATTGAAAAAGACAAAAAAAACTCCAGCGATCAATTGGGTGAGTGAGGAACTGCGATTTGTGGTTGGTAGACATGTTTAAATAAAAAATGTAATGCTTGGAAAATAGCAAAAAATACTTTTAATGTAAGTTAGTATAACAAGATTGAACGTTTGTAGCCTCACGGTCTTCTCCACTCTGTGCATTAAAAATAAAAATACCGTACCAATACCACACATTGTTTATGTATGCACTGTTATAAACATTAATAAACTATTTTGTATAGCCTGGTCTGCCTTTTAGTAATTTTGTGTCTTTTTAGCAATAAAAATTGATTACATTTTTTTCCTAACGACGGCCTTGTCTTCGAGCCATTTTTCCTGCGCGTTTCCAATCGGGATTCTTAAAAAAAATATGTCTGCTTCGTTGTTAAAGTATTCTACAATCTGTTCTTGTATCTAAGAGTGGATGTAATATGTAAGAAAATTCGTAATTATTCAACAGTGCTGCGCTGTGGGCAGGAGGCGGTTTTGGATGCAAGTGTTTTGAATCATCTGATTACATATTTTCATATTTGCAACTTGCACGTTTTCAACGTTCTAGCTCTTTTTAAAATATTTTATGTAGGTATCTTATATTATTATAGTATGCACTTTTCATTATTAAAATATCATCGTACGTCAAAGATACCGCCGAATTTACTTAAATTTTCTCATAAATGGCTTCCATTATACTCAGGCGCCCTTGTGCAGTTAGCATTAGAACGGCGCGGCCTTGATTTCGAAGTGTTTCTTGATCTGTGTATTCTAATGTAATGTAAAGTATCATACGTTGATAAGAGCTTTTAAAGCACATATGCCACCCGTATCCATCACCTAGTAATGTGCTTTTGACAATTAACATTATGTTGTAGGTTTAATTTATTCTTACTCTATGGTCCTATATCGATATTTCTCGCAATTTTACAGAACCTTTTTTCTGTCCTCTATATTTTATCCATCTAGTGATAACGGCCATAAGTCCCACCCAGTCCTTTATTAACGAGCTAACGACTGACGAGCACGATCGTTATACTTGGCGCACATATGGTTATATTACACTGGACAATCCAACTCAATTAAACCCAACGCACATACATATAATATATTGTCAAAAAAGTCTTTTGATGTTTGACTTAAACAGTTTGAGTTTTAATTATGTTTACAATAGATATTATTTTAAGAGAAGGATTGCATATCATTTCAGATAAATAACATCAAGCGAGAAATACGTTTGTTGTTACGAAAAGATAGTCCTACTTGAAAATAAATACAATTCTATCATTGACATTAAAGATTTGTAATAAATCAACTGTAATAATGGGTTAATAGAAAATTATAGGAACATTTACATCGAGGGTATTCCAAATTAAGTATTTATATTAGCTTCTACTGAAGATGGATTATCAGTTTTTTACTGTTTTTGAGTGAAAAAATAGTCTTATCATACATATTTTAAGTTAAAATGAGGACAATGAAGACGCTATGTGGTTTTCATTTACAGGTAGTGATCGACTTATGATCTACGCTTTTGTTAACTCATGGTTTAAATATTCTGAAGCATATTTTAAGTTATTATAAACATTTTAAGCCCTCTGAGATATCTAAAAAAAGGTTCATTTCAATTCCTCAACCTACCAATAAACAAAAAAAGTCTACTAATTCGAAAAAAATATTAAAGTAGTTAAAGTTAAAGTAGTATAATATCATCACGCACCATGGTTTACATATATACTGAAACTGTTGCACGAGCCGACTAAAGACCAGATTGACTTACAATCAATTTGTCGGAGCCAACTGTGGTTGTAAGTCGATGACGACAGTTTATTCTATTTGATAGATATAGAAAAAAGAAAAAAGAATGCCAATATGGCGGAAATAAAGAAAAAAATATTCTACATGTCGAATGTATTTTTAATACTGCATTATTTGAATATCGCATCGGTAGTTCATTGGTGAGGGCGATCGCTTTTATGTTGGATATGCGGGATCAATTTCCGCAACTCAATATGAATTTTTAGCAACAGTAGATGCCTGATCAGTTCAGAGATTAACTACTAATTAATCCTTAGTCGTGGTAAGTTTTCATATTATAGATATATATTATAGGTTGCATATAAAAAATCGTATTATAGATGTTTATAAACTTGAAATAGTTTAAAGTTTCAAACAGATTTTTATACATTATAGTACTTACTATCATAGGAAATTGTCGTAAAAATCTAAAAATGCAGCACTAGATGCCCATTGGGTTTAGTAATTATCTAGGAAACGATAATCTTTCAAGACGGAGATCCATATATTTCACTCGGAGTGGATATCTTGACACTGTGTAGATTTATATGATTTACTTTGGGAGAGAACATGGTATATAAAAAAAAGATTGAGCACTCATTGTTCAGATTTAGATGTTACAAATGATTTCAAATAAGCAAGGAGAGTTTTTTTTATATCCTACATACAAAGCAATAAATCCTTGCAAAAATCGTCCACATTAAAATACTAATTATAGAGTCTTCCAGTGTAATACGATCGGTACGCAGGTCACCGAAAGAGGTACTGCGGGGAGAGCGGGAGGGGTTGTGGAACAAATTATCGTTCGCAGGAGGGGGTGGCCGGTCCAGGACATATTTCACCGTCGGGATTCGAACCCGGGACGCGCGCGCTCCTTAATCACTCGCCCACTAATCACTGGACACTGACGGCCGAGCATCGGCTATCTATTTACCTACTGGTATGTGTAAACGGCAATAGACCGATACCCGTTCAGTGTTTAGTTTGAATTTAAAACGCTCATTGGAAGAAAGCTTAGCTTTATTTAATGATGAAATAAATACACAAAGCTTTTGTATTAATTAATATAATGAATTAATTCACATGAATCACTTGATATCTATGACGATGTGGACGAATATTAATTAATTTCAAAATTCAATTTTTTCTCCTAATCAACAATACATTACAAGTTAGCGACCCGGGGTTCGCCTTTCGGCATCTTCAGGCTACATTATATGTGGGCA
>JAGVSQ010002021.1:0-26363 GCA_022683975.1 Rhyacophila evoluta | reverse complement strand
GTAATCGTTCGTAGTTAAATGAATGGATACATTTGCTTGATCATTATTTTCTACTAAAAAAACGTGCAATTTATGGCATTCTAATGCATATGAATCAGCGAACAAAAGTTTAACATCACTACTCAGGTAAAATACAAATAAATATTTACAGTATCTCACTGATGTAAGAACACGTATTACTAACCTACTGTAGGATCATTTAGAACCGAATTGCACTTTGGAGCCGAAGGTTGCGTGTTCAAATCCCACAGCAGCAAGATTTTTTATAAACCATATATATGGAATTAGGTGCCTAATGGTTTGAGCAGCTGACACACGAACAATTTTTGTGAAAAAAAAACAATAAAAATAAATCATTACTAAGAATTCATGCACAATGGTTTGAGGAATCGATTGATGGCCAAATAAAATTGTAAATGCGCGTCTTCACATTACGGAGATCCATACATTCCATTTCTAGGTATCACATCTTCACACCGCGTAGATACATATGCTCCGCTTTTGGAGCGGATATAATATATTACATAATAATTTGCTTACTGAATTAGTTTGATGTTGAAATTCAAAATTAACTTAAATACTATCTATCTACTACCATTAATTAGTGCAACTATATGAACATAATATAAAATATATTTTTCACAACTTATTTTATTTGTGAAACTTTAATTGAATTAATATCAAATTGTGTATTGTTTTTATATTTTTACTTTGACCCAAAATCATCAAATATATGTTTCTTGTGCTTACTGTAAAATTTATTCTATATGGGTTATGTCCTTTTATCTCAATACATTCAGCATGGATCATTCAATAAATGTCTCTATGTGCTTAAGATACCCATTAAACCCATTCACAGACGTTGCTGTTTTGTTTAATAAATCTTCTTTATTTGGCAATATTTGGTTATTAATTTAAAAAGTAGAAAAAACAGTCCGATTTCAGTTTTTGTTTTAGGTATCTGTCTATTCAACATTTTGATTTGAAGTCACTAAACATGCGTTTTTCGGACTTCCTGTAAAATGAGTTTTGTCTGGTTAAGTCCCTTTCCCTTTCCGCAGTCGAAATAATACTCAATGCCGGTCAATATACACCATTTACGAGCGCTCACGATACAGAAATAATCTTTTAGCCATGACAATAGAAAGAGTAAGTGATTATTTTAATTCATTTGGCCTATTATTATCAAGTATCTGCAAATCGAAGCGGCTGCTTGGGAGGCTTACATCACAATCATCATGACCCGTTTTCGTCGGCCGATCGGTACTGAGTTTGGTTTAGTGTGCAAATGAACTTTCGCCCGTGTCTTGAGTCAGCTATATGAGAGGGTAAAGAATTCACGATGCCATGCCGGCAGCAGTGCTTTAATTTCACAACCCAAGCAGAGTAATATGCTTATTAGACGCAGCCGTGTTATTGTTATATTACACTAACCTGTATTCCATTGTGCAATGTAAGACAGAGGTTAAGATACGTGCTCCCGCAGAGGCGGATCAGTTAAGACGTATCTTAGTCCAACATCTCAAACTCAAATCTACGGATATTTTCTATGATTCCATATTCGCTCCCAAAATGGAGCATATTGGTCTATACAGAGTAAACATTTTTTTTATACCATGTTCGCTCCCAGCATGGAGCATATGGATCTACACGGTGTGAAGATATCCACCCCGAAAGAGGAGTATATGGATCTTTGCAATGCGAAGACAAGACTTGACAGATTATTTTTCACGGGAATTGTTTGTCAGACAATTACTCAACCCAATGGGCAACCAGTCCTGCATTTTTCGGATTTTTAAAATCCGACCGATGAGGATTCGAATCCGCATTCCTCGGATCGCTAGGCGCGCGCGCTACCAACTACGCTACCAGAAAGACTATTATGATTATACACACGTGGATTATCATATAAATAGCCTCAGACGCGGCCCTGATGTTTGTTGATTTTGATGTAAATATTAGTGGGCTTATATTTTCGAATTGAAGACAACATGTGCTAATGAACAGTCTACAATTACATATATTATTTTAGACTATCTTGAAGTTGTTACTGAAATAAGTAAAAAATATCTCGTAATTTACGTGACTATATAAATGTGTTATTTTTATTTGTGAACGAGTATTAGTTGTTTTTGGAGTAAATCACTGATCAATCCGCCCCTGGGTTCTGATAAAATATAATAGAATATTTCGTAATATAATTCGATATTGCTCGCAAAACGAGAGGTGGATGGATCTAAATATTGCAAACCACAAGGCAATTTTATAATGCTTACGTTTCGCCCGATATAAAGGTCTAATAGATTTTTTTAAATACCTCTAAATTTAAACGATCGACTGTAACAAGTGTCTTTAAAATTAAATCGTTTCAAAAATCTAATAATACATCTCATTTTTTTGTACCTTTTTCCTTCCGAAAGTGAAGCATTTGGATTTACACGGCTTGAAGATGTTCGTAATACACGGTAATTATATAACACGGTTGATGAATTATGGCATATCCTTTTATAACACGGTTTTAGAAAAAAACAATCATTTAAAATTTAATTAACATGTCTGAGGTTTACACACCTAAATTATTATATTTCACCATGAAAGTATTATGTTTTTCATATTCGACTAGATTCATAGTATAAGAAATAAAAAAAATCATTTTAAATGCTTGCTGCCAAAAATGAAGCCAGGAGAAAATATTTTAGCACCAATGGAAGATGAATATGAAAAGACAATTCTAACGTATCGTGGTATAAGGTGGAGAAGGTTTTGATGACCTGGATACTCAAGATATCGAAGAAATATTGAGGAACCATGTTTCTAAGGTTATTTTACAGATAATAATTAATAATGAGGGAATTACAAAAGTGCTTGGTTCCTTATAGTGAAATACATAAAGATTTACATTCTAAAAGCAGAAAATTGCCTATTAGGCAGTTTTCAAAGGTTAAATCCAAAAATTCTCAAGAGTCTTGGAATTAATGACAACTTACAACCTATCTTGAAAAATAGTCAAATAAATAGGATTTTAAGTGATGGTCGTGTTTGATCTTAGTATTTTAAATAGAGACGTTTACGTATATTTTTCATGTTGTTTATTGGAAAAAATAAAGTATATAATTAGACTTCAATAGTTTTTTGGAACGAATACTCTAGTTTGTGTTCTCTACTTCAAATTTTGGATTTAATTATTAATTATAATTAAGGAATTACACGAAATTGTACTATACGACATCTTTCTGGAACCATATGATCGTGTTATACGAGGTCCAAATGTATATATCCGAAATGTGATTTTCTTAATTCAGTAGATGTGGAAATTGAATCCGCACTATCAGGGTCTATTTGGTTTGAATTTATAGTATTCTAGCTGTGCCAACCGGGAATTAGTAGGTAAATTTTGTTTTTTGTCCGAATCAAGTCGAATTCATATAATATATTGTTTTGGTCCTAAACAATGTAATAATTGCATGCTACGTGTTGTCAACTTATGGTCATCGATATGTCACGGGAACTCGAGGGTGAAACGTCCAAATCTGCTGATAGTCAAGTCGTTTTTGTTGCTTAATTATAAAATATTGTTGGGTCCAAAATGAGACCGGTGCGTGTAATTTTTTTTTTTGGCCGGTGTCGAAATCAGATAAATATTTCTGTCAGTATCAAAAATACTGGGGCGTCGATCTATGATTTATATTCTTTACAAAACTAGTTTTAGCGTTTTTTTTTGTGACACGTAAAAAGCAATTATCAATATGCAGAACTTCAAACGATTTAAAGAAATTTAAGGCAATTAAATAATTGATCTGAAATATTTTTGTCATATTTTAATTAAGTAATATTTCAATAAATAATCTCCATATGTCAAAAATCATCATTAAGTAAGTAAAGATACATACTCTCAATTATTCGTGTTTTTTCATCAAAAATATAGATTACAAAGTCAGCGGTACCGCTTTCCTGTGGGCGCTGAGGCTGTCTAGGGGGGTGGTATCGGCATCCGAAGTATTTGAGGGGCGCTTAGACGGTTCTTGGTGGTTGCTGGTTTTTTGTAAAAGAAATTAATAATTACACTATCTATAGGAGCTAAAAAAAAACTGTCTAAGAGATTGTGCAAAATTTTTGTTAAAAAATATTCATCAAGATATGTCTTCACATTGAGGAGATTTATATGCCTCACTTTCAAAGTAAATATCTTCACACTTCGTTGATTTATATGCTACACTTTCAAAGCAGACATGGTAAAAAAATCACAGACACACGTTTTCGAAAGTGCTGTGAAAGACTATTTGGGAAACTAGTCATTACAAAATAATAAAAGCAAGAATATTTATTTATGGTAAAAATACTTATTGTTTTATAATATGACGTATTTGCTATAATATAATGCATTCACGTTATTTGTCTAATTCATGCCACATAAAAAGATAAACAGCTGCAGAGAAATTGTTAGAAATATACTTATTATAGTAAATAGAAAGGATTGATATATAATCCTCAATATGATGAACAATTGGTTGACAACTTATTCTCATGAAAATAATTGATACTTTTTTTTTAAGTTTTTAAAGTTCAGCAATTTTCCCTATCAATACTTAAAATTTTACACCAGAATCATTCTTGTAAAGAATTTTCTAATATTTCAAATAACTTTTCCCCAACTGAAAGAAAATTTAAAAAATCTGATTCTAGTTGTAGAAGTTGTAAGGTTTTCTCATCTGCTGGAGCTTCTATGATTAAATAAATTGCTGGGTTTATTGTTAAGGTTCAGAACGCAAGATATCCAAAAAGGCATTAAGAAAAAAGGAGCTCAATGCTGAAGACATTGGCGATGACGATAAGACTGTTGCACGACCTCTAATACTGCTGCAATTTGATCGGAAGTCGGCACCAATAGAGGGTTATTAGGTGGATGCAGATTTTAACTTACCACTTGTTATTGATAAGCCTGGGGGTGGAGTTTAGTAGCATTTGGAAGATGAGCAGTACAGTTTGCTGATTACTGTGATAGTGTCGCACAATCAAATTGTGTATACAGATGCTTTATGATGCCAGATGAGTGCTTATCTTTTGGAAAGTGAAGCAAATAGAGCAGTTTGAAACAGAACGTTATGAATTTTATATTATACCTGTGAATAAACTGCGTGTACCAATTTTTTTTAATGTTTTGCACAAGCCTCAGGCAATTGTTTTTAACGCGCTCTTCTACTGGCAATACGATGTTTTATGGCTGTGTCGGAATGCGACAATGTTATTTTTTATACAAGTCTCTAACGTGTCCACACCAAAAACTCACCTGACAACGCGGGCGAATCCATGGTCTATACCAGTGGTCTCCGAGCTAAATAAGTACTAGAGACACACTAGACATACTTTAGTTAAGCAAACATGTGCGTGCATTCTGTCGGTGTTGTTGTATACGGAAGCAAATCTTAGCACCTGACGAAGACTCAGAAAGTCGTTTATTGAGAGCATTTCTCTCAATTTTAAAATTGCGGATAAAAGCAACGGAATCATTTATATTGTTTTTAGTATAATACGAAAACAATATGCATCATATATTAATTTGAAAAGTTTTGTTACCAATAGCAATTTTTTGTTATGGTAATATTGAAATAAAAATATTAGTAAAAATGGTTGACTCGATTATTTAACCTTGATTAATTAGATGATATAGCTCGATATAAAAGTTATACTTTAAAATATAAAATATTTATTTAACTACTATTCATTAAATTCACAATAATAATAATAATGTTACCTTCAATTATCAGATGTTAGTTTGATTGTCGATTAATCTATTCATGGTGTATTGTATTTCAGTTAGATTAGAAACTAATCGTTGATATGAGTCTTGATTAATCTCTAAGTATAAAACAGTGAGTTTAATTATTATTGAAACTCCTAAGTGTCCTGTGACTATCTTAATCACGAGTTCTATGGGTTTGGAATATTGGTATAGCTCTTTAATAATCGTTCGATTGATTTAACTTTAACACACTGAAATGAGCACAAATCACTCACATCAGTTGTTAAAGTTAAAAAATAAAATGAAAATGTAAGGCAAAAATATTTTTGTAACTGACTCATAATTCACGTAGTATGTAATATTGTTGAATCATGTGTACATGTCTTTATATACATATAATAACGTGTATGCAAAAGTGTTTCATTGGCCAGAAGGAAAAAGAAGTATGTGATGATAATTTTATGCTACTATAAAATTTTGAGAATTTTTTTTGGTAACTTTGAGATACATGATATTGAAAGTTTGAATTTGTTAATGGAGCGTCGACTTACCTAGCCTGTGGACTTGAATGGGGAAAAATTATGCATGGTTCTCAAATGGTATTCATGGACTATCAAGCTATTTGGTGAGTAGTTAATATTAAGCCTAGTTATAGCAGGGAAAATGTTGTTTCTCAAATAATCCATTTTATTCCAATACAAAACACCAGTCTTTGATTAATATTTTATATACAATTTGATATGTTTTCAAAGAATTTTTATAGTAAATAAATCTTTGTATAACGAATACCAAACGTTATAGAATAAGGAATATTTTTTGCTGAACCGAACTAACGTTGTACTGTATGACCGAACTGTACAACAAAATTTCAGTATAACGAAATATTTCACTAGAGAAAAATTAGTTAGACCGATTGGTAGGCGCGCGTGATTCGTTTATTGGTTTTGTCGATAGCTATTTCGGTGATTACGTCATTATTAAGGTTATTATTACTAATTAAATTACAATTAGGTCGAATTATTCAGCTGTTCCAAAATGAAGATGTGGCAAGTAGGTGCAATTGATAATATCGATAGCTTGAGGTGCAAATTCGAAAATTTTACAGGAGAGTGTAAAAACTGATTAATTCAATATTTGTTTTTAGGATTATTTTGATATAAAAACAAATTTTAACCGATTTATTCGTAAAACTGCTCACGGATAATATACTTTTGATAGATCTGAATACGAAATAACAGAATTATATATTTTGCCGTGTAGCTCTCAGATCCGAATGAAGTTGTTAAATTTTCTTGAGACCCTTTTTCGATATAATGAAATTGCTTTGAATTGTCAAATTAATACGGGACATGCACATGGCATGGTCCAACAAGATGATATTTTTAAGCCATTTTCGCCTAAAAGTGGCCATCGATATGTAAATAAATATTCCCCAACGATAATTTTATCTAATTATACTAAACTATTTCTATGACACATTAAGAGTGTGATATTGCTGTGTTTATGACGTTTCTATGGAAACCAATAGATTGTTATTTTGAACTATAGACTAGTTTGGCTTTGTTTTAAGAATTTTTTGTTCAATTGTTCCTAATAGTTCGATGAGTACAACCATGCATCAGATGCTAATAGCATGGTACCACAATAATCAAATGGCTAAGGGCAACAAAAAGAACTTTCTCCGGTCGTCCACCTGCACACAATCCATTTCCTAGCGACAGCCTCCTCCACACCTCCGCGCCTCACACACTCTCTCTCTACCTCTGACAGGTGTATTCAACCGAATCACTCATTTGGTCGCACAAAACAAAACATCGTTATAAATTAACTATTCGATAGCTTGAAGTGCAAATCTGCTTAACTCCGTTTTAATTTTTTTTATAGTAGAGCGTAAAGCAGATTTTTTTCCTATTTATTTTTACGGTTATTTTTATACTAAAACACTTTTTACGATTTATACGCTGAAATGCTGACAAACGAAACACCTTTGACAGATCCAAATACAAAATGGCGAGGTTATAAATTTTTCAGTGTAGCGTAGTATTTTGCGGTGTCAGATCCCAATGAAGTTGTTAAATTGTCTTGTGACGTTTTTTAGATATGTATATAATTAACATTGAATTGTAAAATTAACACGGGATATGCATATAGCATGGTGCAACGAGATGGTATTATCAAGACATTTTCGGAGAAAAGTGGACTTAACTTTCGAGCTTAAGCTTGTATACTCTTTTTTTTCTTCAACGATCTCTTTCTTGTGAATACAACGTAGTCGTTGGTTATTCTATCATTATAACAAATTTTATATTAATGTTCAAAGTGTTTACAAACACAAAAGAAACCTAGGAATGTTACAATTTGTTTTCACTTTTTTTTTAAGATTTAAACTCCTTCCTTATTAAAATTAATTTTATTCATCCCGTTTACCATTTATTTCGTTGATAGTATATTTACCATATTTTTCGTCTCTACTTGATCATCGGTAATGATGGTAAAACTTGAAATCAACAGTTAACCTATAAATAGTTGCTTTAGGATTGGTTTGTAGAACAGACCAACCGCCAAATGGTCAGAAGAAGAAAAACAAATTTCATTTAAATATAATACATACATATACTTACATAAAAGTTTTTGAGCCATATTGTAAGACCTGTATGATTGCTGTATTTTAGAAGAATAGAATTACAGTATTGAATATAGTATAGTAATTGGAATCATGTTTTGTTATTCAAATCACCCACCGTGGATATTCGATAAACCAATCCTAAAGCGACGAAAGTGCAACCAAAATTATGTGTTGACATTTTATATCGCTACTGTTTGAGAGAAATTTCTGTGACGTGACAGACGATATTTTATGATATGGAATATGGACATTTTTTCAATATGTTAGTCAAAGTTTCTTATTATTTTTTTTTATTTGAATACACCTGTTCAGTATAATTTAGTTTGCTGACTTCAATAATCAGTGCTCGATATGGTGGACGTGCCTGACCCCATTCCGATTGAAGTTGCATTTAAAGTCAGGCCAAATAATTATTATACTCTGGGATGATAACAATAATCAAATATATATTTATATATAATTTTAACACATCATTTTTTTTAATAAAGACATCATGCGGTTGGAAGGTTCATTTGTTTAGACAGTATTATTATTTCTCCGCTTGAAAATAAGATACAACATCCATATAATGTTGGTATAAATTTTTCAAAAAACTTCGTAGTATATTTAAAATATTAAGGCTAAAATTAATTGCCTTGATAATTACGCATGGAACCAAAATTATAAACCAATGAAGCTACGGTTAGGTTTCGTATCGCTGATGCTTCCGTTAGTTACAACTGATTTAAAATTCGATGGCGATTCCATAGGCATTTAATTTTTTTTATATCTTAAATATATTGTAATTCAAAATAATGTTATTACATCGACCCTACTTAAGCTGAATGCAATTAATCCTTGATTTTAGGAAAAATACTTTTATTTTTAATATTACAATGTAAACAATTAAATACACATTCTGCCGAATTATTATTGCTCCTAAAATAAATGAAATAATGATCTCTTAATAATTTCAGTTTAAAAAAGACAGTATGAAAGATAGGATAGGGCGAAGTTACAAAATATTAAAGAAAATATTTTAAGTTTACTACGTATTAATACTCTCCACACTTTCGTGAATTAAATATATTATTATATGTATATTATTCAGAATATAGTCCAGTTTTAAGTCGACCCAATCAGTTGTGTAATTAGAATATTATCTTATATAACGAGTGGATTATGAATGGCACCAATTATCGTCTGGGAGTATTGTGATTGATGATTACTTGTGATGAATGATGAATACTTTTACTAATTTACATCACTTAGCTTGTAGCTATATTTTACATATATATATGTACCTGTATATTAATATATAATATTGTATACATCTCTTGTAAATATATTATTTTTGCGGAGTATTTTTTTTTTTGCCTTGTGGCCAATCAGTTTATGAAGTTAGTATTACCGTAAAACCAAAGTGAAGCAGGTGGAAAGATGCCCGAATACTACAACAAGTGGGTAGCCTCAGAAGTCTAAAAATAAAAACATTAATAAATATTTAATGCAACATTTACTTTAATTTTATTAAATTGTTAATCTAATTCAAGTAATAAATAAAGTTTTATATTTTTCGGGATTTCTTACTTTTTTTTTTACTTGTGGTGTGCCGCAAAATTTTGAAATAATGGTGTGCCGTGATAAATAAACGGTTACGGAGAACTGGTTTATAGCATAGTCATTTTCCCTTAGTCGATGAGAAATTTGGGCACGTGTATCTAGTATTTGAGAAATGCGGACTCGATTCCTACATCTCATTCCTACATTCAAAATTCCAAAAATGTAGGAGTGGATGCCCAATGGTTTGAGCAATTGCAAAAATAATATATCAATACATGTTTTCACAGTAAGAATATCCATATGTATATAGAAAACTAGATGTTCAGTTATATTTTAGTTTTTTAATTATTACTGGCAGGTTAGTTTTACACAAAAAAAGCTCGATTTCTCAATTAGCTCTCCGGGACACATAGGCAGCAACAGATTTAATACTCGAGAGGCCCCGGGCGCAATAGTTTTTTTAGGTCTCGCGCTGTCTTAAAATTTCTACTTTCCTTCTTTCGCCGAAAATTATGTGGTTTCTCGTTTTTTAAAGTCCACGCAACTTACATATTTATTTGTTCTTGATTTCCCTTTGATTGTGGGCCCCACACTGAGCACGCACCTATGGGTGAATCTGCCACTGCATATATGCTAATATTAGCCATAATCGTTGGATAAGATAATTATAGAATAGAGAAGAAGTAGAATTATAATTTAATATTATATAATTAACCGTTGTATTTTCGCTCTCCGCGTTACTTCTTAGTCCATCTCGACGTTATAAAAACTAGATGTGGCACGAGTTAAAAGGCAAGGAAGCACATTGATACCACTTATTAATTTAACGGGCAATTTAGTTAGAATGCGTCTACGTTTGTGTGTAGTGTGGACCTGCTTGCGGCGCACAATGTAGAAATACCGGGGAATTTTAAACCAGCGATTTTTTCTCTATGGTATTTTGCATTTATATATTTAGTAACCGACAGCCCTTAGTTATCAATTATTATTTATTTATTTTCGAGTAATATAAATTCCACTAATAATTTGCTGTGTTGATTTTATTTATTTCAAACTATTGTGAACGAATTTTTAATAATTAAAGTAAAAAAATGTGCAATGTAATATTGTCAAGACATAAGCCTTTCCTTTTCACTTGCTCATTAAGCCCATCGATAGATCATTTTTACTCCGGCAACTTGATTGGTATTACAGCCGCTTATCGTATGTTTTGTGTTTTAAAATATAGTGTAAAACTGTAAAAAAAAAATGCTGAAAATTCTTTTATATAAACTACATATACGCGAAACTGTTGAATCTTTAGACCGTATTTATAAGAGTAATGTAGTACCACAGGGGGTCAGGGGGATAAAAAACAATTATTTTAAAATCACTCTAAACATTTTATTATATTCGATACATTAAAGGGAAGAACTTTTTATATCATTTCGCTTTTTGCACCATTGTTAAGACTATCGATTTTAGATTCAATATTTTAAATCTTTAAATTGACTTTGAAATATAAATTAAATTACAATTTCTCAAAATGTTTGTGATATTATTTCGTTTAAATGTAACATATGTATGAGGTTATATAAATATAGTTGTTATTTTTTATAGATACATTAATGATCAGTTTTGGCGTTATAAAAAGGAAATAGTTCTAACTGTGCGTCTTTTTTCATGTCAGCCTATTGGCTCTCACAGCACGCCAAGCCGGCACAAATAAATAAATACATGGTTATCCAATTTGATTGATGGAACAGCGATTTGTTAACGAAACGGTTTACTACCGCTCTTCGTCTTGGCTTGTCTGGTGATTAAATATGAAAGCATTAGCAGCCATTCTTCGACCACTTCATTAAAACAAAATAAACATTTTAGCGGCATTCACTTGTTTCAATACACCCATCTGATTAATCAATAAATAATATTTTATTATGCATCTGTCTGTGCATGATACGTCCAAGATCAAAGAAGCAAGTGTGTCATGTGCTTGTTTTCCTTTCCATTACGTCGCAACATCCGCTATGCGAGTATATACCGTGGCATAGCGGACATGAATCACTCTTGCAAATACCAGGAGTGTCCCTAATGCCTACGATGGATCCGATAGAGTGTGCAAAATTCGTAGATTGGCCAAAATCTACCATTGTACCATTAATGTTTTTCAACGTTCGACCAAGTGGATTAAATGAAAACACACTGTACTTCTAATACACCCTATAAAGGTCACATCTCTCTATAATGAATGGTGAAGTAACGAAATTATCAGCAAAACGAATATTTTATTGCTACATAAAACGAACGTTTATACAAAAAAATCGTTAAAATAAAACTATTCCGTGAGAAGTATTCCGCTAAGCATGGGTCGGCATCCTTTCGTTGTAGATGGATGAAATATTTTACGTGGGGATTAGTGCGGGTCGTACTTGAGCCGTATGTCAATACAGCACGGGCCGCACTTTTGTCATATATCATTACCTCGTGAGTTAGACCGTTGCGTTAAAGTATGTTCGTCTCCTTGATATTGTTGGATGACACACCTACTCAACGTTGTTTCTTGACTGAACATAATTTTCCCTTATTTGGTATAACTATATATTTTGTATAATCCCACGAACTTCGTTTAAAATACATTCAATTTTTTTTTCATCATCTCCACCGCACACATTAACTCCACTTTTACTAAGTACGCTGTGGTGTGATACATGTGATGCATTCTAAAAATTAATAGAAGTGTCTGAAAAAACAGTTTTCATGGCCAAAGTTGGTGTGTACTAAAAGATCATATATTCGGTTCTTGTTCAACTATCTTCATATGGCATTTCTGTTAATCCTTGGTGGAAAGAAGATTTTTCGCCGACTAAAGAATGTGCTCTAATGTTATGTATTTAATTTATCCAGAGTATCTCTCTTCTTCGAGTATTTTCACTCAAAACAACTGGAAAACTTACTACTAAACAACCTTCTATGATGATAAAATCTTGATAAAAGAAGACTTATTTTACCAACCATGTCGAGACCAGGGTCGGCTCTATGCTTACTGGCGCTTTGGCCAATTTTAACGGCCATCTTAAGTTATTTTAAAAATCACAAGTTTACTATTTAAAAATGCATATAAAATGTCAAATAATGAAAATTACAATAAAATACTGCGCGTGAATTTACACCACAAATTTGTTTACCGGGCATCTTTGAGTATCGTTAAAAGACTCTATATGTATTATAATACCTAAAACCTGCACTTTTCTGTCTTAAACACGTCAGATTGAAACGATATTTTGAATATTATTTTCACTTTTATTTTTTGGAAGTGGCTTGATGGCGCCCCTAAACACATGTTGCCCCGGCCAACTGCCCGTGTTGCCAGTTCATAGAGCCGGTTCTGGCTGAAACTGTCCCGAGTGACGCGTAGCTCTATTGCATCTGGTTCAACGTCATTAAAATTCGTACTACTCACACGCATGATTCATGTGGAACTGACAAATTACTACCTTCAAACAGATTGTTTGCTTTTGGATTTAGGTTACGCAAACACGTATTTCTCACTTGATGTGTAGGTATTATTCAAGAATAGTGGAATTTAAATGATAATTTGGAGGGACTATGCTATTTTATATTTTATATATATAACTCTATTTGTGTTCACTAGTGGGTATTCGATTATTATTTAAACTAAGTCCTGTTAATTTCGCGTGGCGAATAACAGGCTGCCAATCACAGTGTTTGAAAGTGTCCTGCATGGCATATTTCTGATATGTTTGCATTTATCTCAGATTCCCTAGAGCATTTACTTAATTTACGTAGTTACAGATACATATCAATGCCCATAAACCGGAATCGCAATTGTACGTGTACGAGTATATTCATTTAATTTGAAATGACCAAATTACATTGCAAAGTAAACAATTGTAACAACACCATCGTCGACACCGCTTATCTTTGCGACTTTTACATACGACAATTCTCAGATCGTGCTAACTCGTGCTGTGATTTGCTATTAAGATATTATAGTATACTGACTGTAGAAAGAAAAAGGACGTAACCCACAAACAACGAATTTTACAGGAGATTATCAAATATACACAATCTTGAAGTGTAAAAATTGTTGATTTATTTACCTAATGTAATATTATTTTGTAAGTTATTTAAGAAACTAATTAAACTGATGTATAAATCCTTTTTCGAATTCGAGAATTTCACATGCCATCCTTGACGTACTTAAAAGATAAATCTAGGTACTGATTTGGAATTTTCAACTTACATCCTTTTGATATAATTGTAAATTAAAGTGTATACTTTTCAGTATCGTAATAAAGTTATTTCGAAAATTTTTAGGTTTACATCCTTTTTTCTTTCTACAGTCGATGTGTTACGTTTTGTGCACTTGTTAAATAAATAAATGTAGAAAAAAACTCACCTCGTGGATAACCTTGTACGCCTTCAGAGATTGATGATGCTTATATATTCACACGATTCTAGACACATAGTCTAGTCTTCACGACCAATGTTTTTTAACCGTTTAGAGTTAACAACACGTTTAAAAATTAAATATTTTACGCAATATCACGACAAAATATGTATGAAATAATGACATGTTGTCATAGAAAAATCAGTTTAAAACAAGTTACCGTTACATATTTTTTGAGAAAAACGCACTTGAATATTTGAAGTTTTATTAGTTTATGTTAAATCTGAATTATCTATTGCTCATATCTGAAAAAAATAATTGGTATTAAGCTATCAAGATAAGAAGCTTTGTTAATACTTCCTATGCTAGAGCTTCGAATATGAGTATAACTCAATTTTGTCCTACAAATGACTCAGCTTAAACTAATTCTACTGTGCATATATCTCTGTCTCTAATTATATAATTGTATTTAAAGGTGCACTAGGTTTATTTTATTACCCTTCTTTGTTTGGCATAAATTCAAACTCATTCTTTGTTTAAGTTAATTTCATTCATCCCATTATTAAAAATTTATTCGATACTTAGCCGTAGACAATATTTTTAGCGTCTTGTTGGTAATCAGTAACGATGCTTAAATTTAATCTTAAAAATAGTTGATTTAAAAAATGGTAGGCCAAATTACATGAGCAAATTTAGTTCTATTACTATTTCTCATTATGAAGGAATTCTTGTAGAGCAAATGCTTCTTTTATAGTGTAAAAACGCCAATTATATAAAATTAGTGAAATAATCTTTGTATGTGAAGAGCTGTGTTGATAGATTTTTTTACAATTGTTCGTCAATCAATAGCATAACCTGCCGGGTCTTCTATAATATTATAAAATATTCTGAAAAAATCATGATAATTTGTGATCATTTTACGTTCTTTATGCCACATTATACTTTCGAATAACTTAGACTTGGTTGGTGATACAAGTTTAGTAAAGTTTGCGATGGCTATGTGAGATGGTGGTCAGGTAATTTTTACAAATATCTGATTTAGTATTCTGTGGTTACGTTACCACGTCATCAAACGTATTATTTAATATGTAAAAATTAATACATGATTACTACAATATTTGAAATAGATTTACCATTGACGTGCTGATGAAATAATCACGATCGCTATGTACAGTCACTCACTATACGCTTTGCCATATGCAAGATCACGAACCATCAATTTTATTGCAAATGCATTTTTATATTTTTGCAACATTCCACTGTATCTCTACATTGTCAGGGATACACATCAATGGATTCGAACCAACTTATCAAAATAACTAAAGAATTCACAGCATAAGATATATTTTTATTATAAACATACCAATTGAGGTGTATATTTCTAAAGTGAATCCATTACACGTGGAGATCCATATGCTCCACTTCCGGAGTGAACTTGGCAGAAAAAAATTAAATGTGTAAAATATAAGTAAATCTATACATTCTAGATAATCTATTTTTTTTATGTATTTCCAAAATATTCTAAAAATACAAACTTCAATAGCGTCGCCGTTTTGTTATTTATTGACATATTTGATTATTCTTTTTTATTCAAGCCAGCTGAAACCGAATAAAAAGTTTCTTTAGGCTTAATATTTTATACATTTTAACAAAAAAACAAAATACACAATTTACATTAACATTTAAATCTGTAGTTTAAATTTGTTAACAAATTTTAAAACCTGCATACATTAAGCAATATGTGGAGACTGTAACAAGATTTTCATTGAAAGAGGCAGTTGAAACTTAAATCTGAATACACTTTTTAATAGACTCAATCTTTGCGTGTCATAGAGATTACAGTGCCAAACAATATGATTGACATCTTCATTTTCCTTTCCACATTTACACACTGGATTATCAACAATCCCAACATGTACCAAATATTCTGCCGTTGTAGTGGTCTGCTCTACAACAGCTAATAGTGATTTGTTTGTTTATTCTAAACCTGCTAATGCAAAATAGTTTCCCATTTTATATAATATATCATATTCTCCAAGAAAGATGAGCATGTGGATCTCAACAGTATAATGATGAGTACTCCATAAACGTCAGTATATGAATCTCCGCTTTGTGAAGACTTATCTTATGTTGACAGATATTTTTTTACAAGAATTAATTGTTAGTCAATTGTTCAGAACTACATCTTCCAATTAAATAAAAACCCCAGTAGCTGTGAGAATTGAACCCCAATCTCCGGCTCCGAAGCGCGCACTCTAACCTCTTAATTCCCGGGGCGATAACCTACCTTTTTTACCATATTCGCTCCGGAAGTGAAGTATATGTGAAAACGTCTAGACAGATTATTTTTATCGAGAATTGTTTTCATTAACTTACTGTATACGTTGGACAAAATCAAGAATTGAATGTATATTCCAGGTTGGTAGAGAGATACGGTCATAATGTCGAAATGTCCACGATCTTATTCGTTCACGTATGGTAAGGTTGTCGACGTCTGTTTTACAATGTCACGGTCGAATTCGTATTCAGCTGACAGAGCTCATGACCCGATGCGATGCGGTGCCAGCCGACCGAGTACATGCCAGAAGAATTTTTCACCGCGATCTGCATACTCAACAATACACCACGCAGAATCGAAATAAAATAAATTGCATAATTTGTATTCAAACGCAATTTGGAAAACTTCAGCGTAGCCTGGGCCGTTGACATATAAATAATATAAAATTGGTAAATAACAGTAACGATCGTGTATTCAAACATACAATAAACTTACGCACATAACTCTCTTATAACACGGTAGATAAATTCCTGCAAAATACAATGGTGTGTGAAACCGTGTTAAATGAGATTAATTCAATACATAAACTCAGTCCTATTATACTGATTTTTCAAACTCTATGTTTTAAAAATACAATGTATTATAAACTGTAAGCAAAATAAATATATATTTGAACAATTCTAATTTAGAATAGAGTAAAAAAGTTAAGCGGTAACATTATCATCTATTTACGGCTGTCTAATTTTGAATTTTTTTATAATTTAATTTTTTTTATGTGCTTTGATGCGCACACTACTATCGAATTTTTGTTTAAAATTAATGTCGAATATTGTCAACTTACTATCTAACAGTTGTTGGTAGAACATAGTCACGCTTGAACATATCTTTTGATCATCCTGAACTTTAAGATAAAACACTTATTACGATTTATAAATGGATAACCGTATCATTTCGGATAATATGTACTTTCTGTCCTGTTTAAAACTGTAGTATCTTGGTTTGTTTGCCTTAAAAAAATTAAATCTATATTTTGATGTTCTTTTGGCTTAATTATATATATATACATTTATGGTACTGTGTGTAGTATTATTGTAAATCCACGAAAGAAAATTTGTGTTTTCACATTATTATTTTTATGGAATTTTCGTAATTTTTCCACGAGTAAAACAGTGTTGTTGGAGGTTCTGGCTATATTCTAACTTTCTTTATACAGCCATCATACGGAAGTAACGAATTTGTTGAGCTTTTTGAAGTGTCCCAAAAGCAGCTTAGTAAAAATTTGGCCGTATATAAACTTTGAGTCTGATTTTAAGTGCTTCCACTTGCTGAAAGAAATCTCACTTTTTTTGTGAACAGTACAGTAATTGACCAGCCACATTGTAGTTGTTGTTTGTTTCAATATGTTTTTGTTTATTTTTAAATTGCTTATAGCCGGTCTTTTTCAGATTTTTTGTACTATGGCATAGCAAAGTCTAGTTTTTACCATATTTTTTTTTTTTTTAATATCAGACAATCACTAGTGTCTCATTGGTCCCTTTCATTTGGCATTATGATTTGTTTTAGTATGTCAACTGTTTCAATATAAAAAATATTTTTCGTAAATATTTTATGAAATTATCAATGAATATTAATACCTGAATTTGGATTTTTGTTACCACACACTAATCCATACAGTAAGTATTTTTTTTTTGTTCTGTGATATACCCAAACTCAGGCTCTATCATGATCTACATTAATGATAGAAAATAATAATCTGTGGACCTCTGTTTACATCGCAAAAATGGTGTACATTTTTTGTGACACCTTATATTATGTATTTATGTACGAAAAACTTCCCAAATGAAAAAGAAGGTCTTATTTAACATTAGTATATTATTTAAAATTAATCAACATAACCGTTTAGATGTTTACGATTAAATTGTAATCAATTGAAATTAAAATCAACACTCGTACAAATACATTTTTTTGTTTACACTATGTTATCGATTTATATTTTCAGACATTTTTCCAAAGTATTTCAGCCATGAATTGCTTGTTATCAACACCATATTTTACATAGAATTTTATTGATAGCAAATGTAAACAAACTCATATAAATGATTATTAATGCGTGCTTCATAAACGTGATGGTGTATTTATAATTGAGAGGTTATTTTCAAAGTGAACTTATTCCACTAAGCCATAATTTGAGAGAAAATATTTTTACTTTAAAATGTCCATATAGCATGTTTTTCAGTGTCTGTTTTTGTTTTCAATAATTTTGAAATACATTTTTTCTATTGGTTTACATGCCATATTGTCCATCTATACAAAAAAAGCTATTCAAAATAATATCCTTATAACGCTGTGCTAGTTCAATACTGTAACAACTCATATAAGAATAGTATTGAGATTTATGTTTTGTTAGGATTATCATAAAAATCCTAACAAATAGAGCCAATGTTATTCATATTTTTGGAGTAAATTTGATAGAAAAATATTACAGTTTGTTACATAATATGATAGTAACAGTACTGAAATTGCACAGCAATATATGTATTGGTGCTCTAGATTATGCCGCGGTTGCATTATAAATATATTTTTAAATGAAGAGTTGGATATCCGATGAATTGAATGATTGGCTGACAACCAATTATCCTATGAAAATCTGTCAAGACTTCACATTGTGGGGATCCGCGTGCACCATATTTGAAGTTGGAATGAAAAAAATACAATACTACATAGTCTTGAAAGATGTATAATGATTGAAAATAAACAAACAATTTTTATAGAACTAGATTCTTAAAGTTGATTAAATTAGACATTAAGACGAAGCGCGTCTAGTATTTAATAAATGAAATAAAATTTCATCAATTTTAAATACCATTCCTCTATCACATTTTCGTCAGTATAAAGTTTTTTCAAAAAATCATCACAGAATGTATTAAAATATTATCTTAACACTGAAGCACCTATATCAAAGGCGATAATGATAATTTACTGTTTAAAAATAGATAAAAATGACAAAATGTAAGTATTTAAACGTAAACAGCATAAATATGTGACATAATACTTAATCTTGACGGATTTAAATGCATTGGTTTACGAAAATCTGATTTATGTTATATTATAATTTGCGTGCAGCGTTCTGTATATAATGTGAACGCTACTGCGAACTAGATAACTGAAGGGGAGTTTTGTATATAGCTGTATGTATATACTAATGGTATAATGAGGGGACTAGTTATTATGATTCTACCAATAGCGTTTCTTTGCTAGCACTGATTTATGTCATGATCATAACCATGTGCATGTGTAACAGTGTTTACAGAAATGTCACCCAGCCAGTTCGGTTGTTGGAATCAAGTGTGAAAAATTATGTTTAACGTTTTTATTTATATTCAGTGTCAATATTATTGTAATACATATTTAGTTACGAATTCAATTAACATAATTGAAAAGACGGCAAACCGATTCCACTATTTTTTTTTTGCGAAAACAAGACACACTTCGCAGTTATATCGACATTAATGCGACAAGACCCTCTCGAAAAAGTTTTGAAATATCGTGCTTATACGGTTGTCTTATTGAATTTCCACAGTATTGTGATAGGAATAACAAAACATGTTTTCAATTAATTAGATAGTTTATATAATGTTACGTCATTTTGGCTTCTTGATGTTTATATGGATCTATTAAGCACGAAAATTAGCGCTTCAGAAATAGGATATAATATTTCGATCTCCGCGTTATAAAGAAATACTTTTTTTCGATCGATATAAAGGTTCAAGAGCACACAGCCTATGTTCGGTTAAGGTTTATTTTTTTTATCGAATATCTTTTAACAATTGATTGAGGGCAGTATTTCTAAATTAAAATTATTCCATTATGCCATAGTGTAAAGGAGAAGATTTTGAACAAGTATTTTTTAAAGTGTAAAACAACCATTTAGCGTGTAAGCCAGTAGAAAAAAATATAGAAAATAAAAATAAACACTGATTATTTTCTATGAAAAATACATGTTCAAAACTCTCTTTTTTGATTTGTGACATAGTGCAATTTTTTTCACTTTGGAAGTGTAGGGATGTGAGGGGGGGGGGGGGGGGGCACAATTATTTTTTTATTAAAAATGATAATTAGACAGACGCGTGGAAAGTATATTAAAAATTAATTAAATTTTACAAAATTATTCGGTATTTTTTTTCATCATTAATTATTAATTTTACCATTTGGAAATATATTACGGAAGTCTAATTTAGTCAATACATATACATTTTTATTTAACTCTATGAACTTAAAATAGTTTCCGCAAGATTTTTAAAGTGGTGTAAATGATAAGCGGTTGATAGCAAAATGTAAATAGAGATTAGTCGAACCATTTGCACTAGTGACGTTTTGCAGTGACACTGTCAACGCGGATCGAGCTATTCGTGATAGTCTGTACAGAGCGTGGAGCCGGATTTTGCGGGTTCGATTCTCACAGCTGGAGAATTTAAAAACATCCAAATATACAGGACTGGATGCCCAGTAGGTTGATCAATTAGCGTATAATGAATTGTATTGAAAAAATCTGTCGACTTAATATTTGACAAAACACTATTGAGATGCATACCCTCCACTTTCTAAGCGGATATGGTAGACCTCTTCCTCGTACTGTGACATATTTGAAATCTCTGCATTCAAGCAATGTTTTTTTGGAAGTCTTATGCCGTTAGGCCGTCATAAGGCTGTTTTGTTGAGAATTTTTAAATCATTTAATTATTATGTAAACACCAAGGGGATAAAAGCAACATATAAAAAATATTACTCAAGTTATAGTGCATGTGCTGCATCTACTGCACATTGACACCCTAAAAGTAAAATGGCACTTGTGAGATTTTAACGGCTTATAGTGATATATATCGATTGTAAAAAGGAAAAAGGACGTAACTCTCAATTTGTTCAAAATAACTTTTTTTCGATAATCGAATATCGCTTAAATAAACGTTTAATCAAAAAATATATAAGCTGTAAATGCCGATTTAGTATCTAAATTTAGCTTTTGTGTTTGAAAAAAGAGTGGCCTGTCGAATCTGTGACCAAAAAAACGACTATCCCCAGTTATTTTTTATTAGGTTTTTAAAATCATGTACCAAATTAATATCATTTTGGGTAAATTAAACACCAGTTTTAGGCAGCATGGACTTTATTGCTGTTTGTGTCTATTTAATATTTTGACTTTGCAAAAAATTATAACAATCATTAAATAGTTTTTCTTCTTCCCGTAAAATTTGTTCTGTGTGAGTTCCGTTCGTTTTTTTTTTCAACAGTCGATATATACATAATATAAATAGTTCTATTCAATTTTTTTCCTACCCATAATAGGAAAAGGCGCACTTGTGAAATAAAAATACGGAATCGCGATTGATCAAATGAAATATAGGTCTCTCGTGTATTACATTTTGTTTTCACTGTAAAAATTGAATAAGTTTTTCCTAAAATTAAATTTTCGCATAAGCCACTTTAGCTTTTGGAGTAATGAATACGAAGCGCACGCCACTGATACATGTGACATAAATTGTTGTTTTTTGCAATGGTTAAAATGATTCGGTAGTGATAAAAATTGTTTTTTATATATATTATTTTGAAAATTATTCTTTCTGATGTTGCGATAAGAATACTAAATTGAAATACAAATATTTGAAATAGCATAAAAAATAATTATTTGCCAAATACTTGAAATAAATTAAATTTTCGTGAAAAATAAATATATATGTATACAACATAAAGCACCGATAATCAACCATTTTTTTAATCAGATAACTTTTTTATATTACATGAAATTGGTGAAAATTCTCAAAGAAAATAAAAAATTATCGCCCATGACAAAGAAATAACTCGTATACTAGACACAAATTTCATAGGAGACTAGACACTCTCTTGAGTCACTATTACATTACATTGCATTCCATATTTAATAAAAAAAAATTATCGAGATTTTAAAAATTACGGGATTCGATCTAATGATATTGTCCGACATATTACTTTATCATGGGTGATAATTTTTTTTTTCATTTAGTTATGGCAAAATAAGGGTTTCATCCTCATTTTCCAAGTGTTAAAATCCTCTGAATAGAATCTATAATTTACTAACAGTGCCACGCCATGGATAGGTGGCCTCGGAAGTTTTTCTTAACGACCTATTTCCAAGTTTTCATTGATTAATTATTCGTATGTTTTTAACTTTCTAGGCTTTTTCTGAATATTTTTCATACAATCTTATATTTTATGCTATACTGATTTGAATTATGCAAATAACATTGCACTTGGAAAATGTTAGCTAATTAATTTTATTTTAAAAATACGCCCATCATATTTAAGTGGCCTTGTGCGGTGCACAATCTGGACATTGCACAGCCCTGTCTACTAATATATAATGTTTTAGTGTTTATATGAAAGAAAAATCTTAAAATATAATTTATACTTAAGATGAGACAGTTCGGGCAAAAGTTAAAAATAAGCTGACGACAATCAGCAAGATTAGGTGTATCCTAAAACATTTGCAGATTTGGTTGCAGCTAGGTTTTACGTTAGTTCAACGTATTAAGGACGATGATAGACTGTATGATTCGTTTTCTTATCTAAAAAATCATTTTAACATCTGGCAAGTCAAGGTTAACGAAACAAGTGATGCATTGTAGTTGGTATTGCAATATTTCTAGTATAGTAAATAAACATTACAAACAAAAAAATGATTTAGGGATCCCTTCCAAATACATAAACAAAATTGATGTAAAACTTACAAACATTAGAAAATATGCAGAATATACTTTATTACCTGGCTTTGCCTAGTCAAGCTCAATCATTATTCAAATTAATTTTAACTATTTCATACATGTTGTAATATTACAAATTATACGTATAATACATTAACAACACAATATACATATGGCTATAACAAAAATTATAGAATATAAAAAAGAATAAAGAAAAAATTTAACAAACATATACAGAAGGAAAAAGAGAGTGTCTACCGATTAAGTTAGACAGACCCGATTCTAATAATGTATATAATAGCATCAATCTAAGCTCGCTCTCACCTAGGCGGAACATATCAATATTCGAGGCAATCTCGATAAACACTACCATTGCTCTCCGCATTGGCATGACTACTGGCAGGGTAGTACTGCATTTAGGAATGAAAAACAGCTGATGTTCTCGATTTCTTAGTTAGTTATCGGGGGCATACAGACCAATATTAGCAAGAGCGGCAGAGTTAGAAACAACCCCACGCTTAAGTCGAAAAAAATGCGCCATGTCACCATGTTATTTTACATTTATTTCAATACTTGAGTGGATATAATGTTTTTTGTCTATTTTGACCATCGGTGATAGTGTGAAACATTAAAAGTAATGCAGTTAATCTAGAAATAGCAGTAAATTTTTTTTTGTTCAAAATTGATTTGTCATTTTATGGTTTTCCTTAATAACTCGTCGTTTTATTGTCACACAATTATTATAATTCAATAAATCATAAACCCATCTCGTACATTTCATTACACATTACAATCATATAAAGTACCATAACAATCAATCATTATTATGTGATCATATTATAATAATCGAAAATACATTTTGCATTGATATTTCTACTGCATCTTATCTTGATTGATAGTTTTTAGTGACAATAATGGTAAACCCTTGACAGAAATGTTATCATTTTAGCAATAAATTGCCATCAGTAATTTGAATGTCATATAGTAAACTTTCAATTTAACATTCCATTTACAGCTAAATGTATACGATGTGGCTATTCGTAAATTATTCATTCGCAATATGTCTAAATTACAGTGAAATCCTGATTTTAGAAATTTGAATGGACGATAAAAAAATAGTATTCAAGGAAAAACGTAGATTTGGGAGTTTAAAAAAACTTATATAATTCAAATTATCTTTTATTGGTAAAATCACACAGAATGCTTTGGTAATTTTGGGTTGTTTACATGAAACTCTGTTGATGCTTTAAATTGATTTAATTCTACGCGCACACTGCGGACGTTCAGTCGTTAAGTATTCCAGACAAGTTCTCTATGGTGCATGGATTTCATCAAAACTACGCACACAGCAGAGGCAGCCAGCCGCGACAGTCAACGAGTGGAATTGAATCGTACCAGTGAGTGAACTGTCAGTTGAACGACGAACTTCAGACCGTTCTCTGTCTGCGCAAGGAAGGTTTCGTTTTGCACGTCGTCAATGCTAGTAAAATATTGTAAATAAAAATAAAACCTCATGGCATCTTCTTATTTTGGAATTAGATGGAATGAGTTTATCTTTTCTTTATTTGACTGCTATTCACCTGGAAAGATTTCGCGGATATGACTCCACTGTAAAGGTGTTCATCAAACTTTTTGGTCCGCGATCCACTTTTCGACTTTTAAAGAACCTCACATCGAATAATGGGCATCTGAAGAAAAACATTCCGGAGTGGTGTCTCAAATTGAATTCATAAGTAGTTAATTTCTTTTGTTTAATTGCTTTTTTTGATGCACCTTTTATCCGTCATCAAATTTTCTGTGACTTCAAATATTTCAACCTCCACTTTGAGAATCGTTACACATCGTTTCCCCAACTTCCGACGTTACTACATAAAAATCAAGGCTTACATAATTTTGAAAGGATTCGTCAGAAATTAATTATCACACCAATCACGTTGTGTCACCTTAACCAGGACCACTTTACAGTGTAAAAGTGTATATAAATAAAAACTCACAAATATTCTGGAATCCATTATTCATGTCAAAGATATTCTATTATCGAGCTTAATGATTTTGGTTGAATTTTGATTTTTTTTGTTTGCCTGTGAATTAAGAATATAAAAGCGTCAATGAAAAATATGTTTTATCACAATTGAACTTTTGCCATTAGACATATTTTTGCTAATGAAGGCAGTGCATTTATATGTATTGTATCGATCGGATATATCAGTAAACATTTACGTGTGTATTGAGAAATACCGACTGATTGTATTTTTACGACTGGTTTTCTTGGTAAACTTTGTTCAAGTTGCCATAAAGATTATTGAAAGGATTTTATGTGAAATTGTTAATATCTTGGACTGTTATCTCTGCATAGCGTTTTCTGTTTGAACTAAATGACACATCATGAGCGATATTTAAGTACGAGTACTCGTATTATACACACATACAAAATTAATGGTAAATATTGATACATTGGCCAACACCGTCAAAGGCATGTCGCGTTATGATTTAAATGACACATTATTTTGTCAATACAGTTCGTTTGTGACAAAATAACGATATGTAGTATCGAATCGGTATTAAAAATTGAAGCTTATCAGAAATATTCATATTAAATTTAAAAAATCTTTATATTTACAAATTAAAAAGAAAATAAAAAACAGGATTTTTAAACAATTGTCATATTATATGTATCTGTTTCAATGCGGAATAAGTAAGTTAGTCCTGTTTTTTCAAAATAATATTGAATATAAAGTAAATACGTATTCTGCGTTCTAAATAAATAGGTATTCTAAATCTATTTCATTAGCTATACGTGTGTGTTTATTTCTGATACATATTATAAATTGAATGTGTCTAAATATTAAATAAAAAATTTGAGATATTTTAAGATGGACGCAATAAAAGAATACTCGTTGTAGTTCAAATATATCTCACTACTATTTGTTTGAGTTAATATAATAGATTAACATATATATATATATATCTCCCCGGTTAGCGTAGTTGGTAGCGAGCGCGCCTAGCAATCCGGGGAATGTGGGTTCGATTCCCCATCTGGTCGGATTTTA
>JAGVSQ010002020.1:8980-23812 GCA_022683975.1 Rhyacophila evoluta | reverse complement strand
AAACAAGTTGTTTGAAACAAGGATTGAGATTCAGATCAGATTCTTCTAAAACTGAAATACTACATCAATCATAAATAAACAATTTAAATAACAAATCTCTCTAATAAGAAATGCCTGTTATTCATAGTTCAAATATATTACGAATATCATCATCAAGATTGCAGGAACACGTAACTTGATTTTTTGGTTTAAGTCACTTTGTTAAATACTTTTTGCAATTTCTTGTGTCATATGACATTTTTATACTAAAACATAAATTTGTACTATGTATTATGTAAATACACAAATGTACAAATGATATGAGAAATTGCTAAAAATAAAACTATACTTCTCAAAATGACTTAAACCAACAAATCAAGTTACATATTCCTGCAATATTGGCGACAATATATCTTATACATTATCACACAATTCAGTTACATATAAAGTTGACCATGTCTACTGTGTAGAACAGCGTTTCTTAGCCTTTTTAAGTGAATAAAATAACACATACACACAAAAATTAATATTATTTTAACAACATAAACTACAGTATTGGTAAACACGTCAGATATTATCAAAAAGAACATTGGCTTTGGATAAGTTTTAACAGTATGTACATAAAATTTTGGTATTGTTTTATCTCAAGAATATTTTGAGACCCATTAAATATGCTTAGGCTCATAGGTTTAAAAACGCCGATGCAGACAGAACAGATATTATATTAGTGGCGATATATTATAACAAGAATATTTCCAATACAAGTCTTCAAATATATTTTGAAAGGTAAAATAATTCAGTTTAAAATTTCCCTGTGATGGTAAGAAATGTAAATGACTGATGTATTATCCAAGCTGAATATTGGTTATAAGATATATTAAGTGATTATAGAATGATTAAAAATATTACATGTATCAAATTATTTTCTTTGCAGATACTTGCATTAATTGATAACTTATTAATAATTCGACATAGTGACAAAAAAGGAAAAATTATAGTAAAAATGACAACTAAGTAAAATAAATAAAATATTATCAAGGTTCACTTCACAATGAATACTGATGCTAAATAGTGTGATAACACGCAGGCTGAACATCTGCCTTTAACATTTGATACATCAATATGAATGATACGCGTAATACCCACTCAATAAAGTTGGGACCCCTACCATGTGCATTCCTAACAAGTAATTAACAATGATTGCCTTGAAGTTTCTCTTATATTGTGATTTAGACTTCACGCCCACTTACTTATTTTTAAAATGGATACAATAATGGAAAGAAGCAAATCTACTTGCCAAAGTTTTTTACAAAAAAAACACCTGTATTATTTAATTTAAAGCATGACATGTTTAAGTTTGATAATTTTTAAATACACTTATATATCTACAATTCCATCATAAATGAAAACAGTATTTTTTTTTTTTGATTATTTTAATATGCAATACTCAGGGCACAGACTTGGGATATTGTTAAAGATGAAGAAAACAACAAATGATAGCGAAGTCTATTGGAGGACTGAGAACACAAACAATTGAAACAATAAATTTGTTGGAAATTCTATACAACATTATGCCAACACGGTGGATGCTGAGCCCGCGTCAGGCGCATTTATTGAATAATTTTGAGGGATTCGCTTCCCTACATTTTTATGTGGCATCTTTATGACTTAAAATTATCTGAAAGTTGATGGAAATCATTCTAACCTACACAGCTAGGCACCTGTCGCAACAGCTTATATTTAGTTATCAATAAGACTAATTTTTGAGTATCTCACTATTTTAGTAACCAATAATTATAAAATTCTGTCAAGATATCTCATCATTATTTTGGTTTATCTTGGAGCGAAAATGATAATGTATTCACAGATACGACTCACGTTATTATCTCAGTTATAAAAATATCTCTTGAATATGCTACTGTTGGCTTTTGCTTAATACTTTTGATAAGAATATTTACTGACCTTCCTTGTGAGATTTCTCTTTGTGCAATAAATAAAATTATATGCGTACTTACAACAGTTCAACATTTAAAAAATCCTTAAGAGAATACAATGACAGAAATAATTTCCCTTTTTTTACTTATTTATTATTTTTAATATTATTGCCCACAAATAGTTTATATCTCAGTGCCATGTACTTTTGTCTATATTTTATAGTCAAATATCAATTAGTGGTATGGTCAATTGGTACACATTTTAATCTATAATTAAAACATTTTACTACATTGACTTTCCATGGAGGAATAGTTATGAATCCTACCTATTATTTCAATAAACAATATCAATATAATTCTATTAGAAGCAAATGATATCAACATCCATGCAATTCATTCAAACTTCCTACCATAGATAAATATTTATATTTATGCTTATGATATTATACACTTACATTCTTTTTGAGGTGTATTAGCTAAAAAAAAGTATCCTTCTCGGGTATCCGTTATTGACCTCCAACAGCATATAACTTTTTTTTTAATATTAAAAAAAAATATTATATATATGGCATAATTTACGCCATTAAAAAACTTTTATACTACACATAAACTAAGCAAACTAAAAATAGAGCAAACGTTGAAGGGTACGAGTTACAGCCGTTACAAATTTTTATTATCCTCTTTCCATCAGCTTGAAAATACAAGAATAACAGTAATATTAGTGTGATTTAGGCAATCTACTAAATAACCTATTCCAACTGACATGTGGATACATTAAAAACTGGTCAACGTAATAATATGATAATACAGCATATATAATGATTGAACATTGAAATTAACACAAATTGATTACTATATAAAAATAATTATAACGAAGTATGTGCCCAACATAATAATAATAAACCAATATCTTCGGAATCAACATATCAATCACTCATCTGTTAATAAATATATCTAAAACAAAAGAAAATATTTTGTTTACGACGCAGTAACAAACTGTGCACTTTGAAATTAAGCAACAATGCACTTCTTCAAGTGATCAATCAACCAGAAATTACTAGTTTTTGACATCGCCCGAGTCCTACACATGGCATTTCGTTAACAATAAAAGCGTTAGATACCAAACACTCCGACTACTTGTGACTTTATAATGCAAATACCTCATGTGCACGTGTTAATCTATTATTTAGTGGAATTTTTAGTAAAGATAATAATAAATAAATAAACACGCGTTCCGAGCATGCTTCTTTTCCAATTAAACACCACTGTGATTTCAACTTACCGATTATCAAATAAAAAGGCTATTCACCGAATTTATAAAAAATAAACAGTTTTCTCTTATAAAAGCGTCACAATTCACATCATTCAAAACAATTTAACACTATCTGAGGTCGCACCGACCGGTACTGTGCCAAAAAAATGATAGTCGAACTACTTACAATCGGAGTTTTACGGTGTTTCCAGCTGTCAGCGACAAAAATAGGCCACTGGGAAAAGGAAATTAACTAAAAAAAAAGGGTTTTTCAACTTTTTATGTCTAAAAGTTGCGATATAAATAAAAATTAAACTGTTATATTTGACGTAAAATTAAACAGACGTTCATAAAAGAGTAATAATTTTACAAAGCTTTTCACTGAAATAATATGTTATCATTGGCTCAATTGCATTAATTTTGGCAACTTATTAACGACTACTAATTTAGAAGTTTTTTAAATATATATTATTAAGGGGGAACATATGGATCTACACAGTTTGAAGATATCTACTCCGAAAGTGAAATATATGGATTTTTGCAGTGTAAAGACATGTGTCGTGACAGATTATTTTTCACAAGAATTGTTTGTCAGATAATTGTTCAACCCAATGGGCATCCAGTCTTACATTTTTGCATCTTTTTAGAATCTAACAAATTAATGTGGAAATCGATCTCGTATTTCCTGGATAGTAAGACGCCTATGCTTATTTTACATTACCGGGGAGACATTGATCACTTGCTACTAGGGTACTCGAAATTTTTTGGACAAAGTAAATTTTTCAAATAATCTCTCTCGGCGTTATAATGCAAACGATTAAGAAAAGAATACAAAAGCAATAAAACATAGGTAACATGGCATGGTTCAAGCAATACAATTTCGTTAAAACGTTAATATAAAATAACAGTAAGTGTTGTCTTACAAATTACATAAAGACACCCTAGGGATATTTTTATGTAATTAGACAACCGTCAAATGTTGAAGAGATAAAAAACACATGTTATTTAAATCCTTAGAAGTATGAAGGTATGAAGGTATCTGAGCTATAATATCTATTATAGTATCTGGAAAACTAATAATTACTAGTGTAATCAAGAAAAGAAAATTTTACAAATAAAACTAATATAGAATCTGAAATAAATTCTGCAATCAAACAAGACTATTTTTTTTAGCTATTCACATTGTTGAAAAAAAATGATTTTTAGAGCAGGGAAATTAAGATATATGCTGGTAACAAAACTATATAGCCCCCTATAAATAAAAATAATTACTATTTAGTGTTTTCAGGTATTGGGGGTCGTAAAGGTGCATTGAATTTCGCCTTGTATTATACATATATTCATTTCCGTGTTTTGGATCGCTCTGCTGTGTGTTGTGCGGCGTTATATTTGTGTTTGGATTTAAATAAAATATTTTAATTGAAATAAAATAAAGTATAGCCACTTCTGTATTGCTTGCAAAAAGCATCATTTGAACAATAGTGACAGCTGCACATCACTTTTACATCTGTTTGTCCCTTTTATCCGCATGAAAAAGTTAAACATCCGCACTCTTCGCTCCCTATTGTTTCAACAATGTAGTGTCGCCGGAAGTAAAAAGGTAGTAAACATTGTTCCTAGAAAATCGTTTTACGTAAAAAGGCAAGAAAATTAGTAAAGAAATTAAGGCGTTGATCAGTCTCAATTTTTGATATATATCAAATAAAACGTAATTACTGTAAATATATTTATTAACAGCCCATCCAGTGAGAATCTTATTTAAATTATGACACATTACTGTGCTATATTTTAGTCGTTTGTTTTTTTAAAATACTATATGAGAAATAATCGATTTCCAATCAAACAAGTTTTTTAAATTTAATATTTCACAACTGAGTATAATGATTACGAAAAGCTGGTGGTCTGGTTGTCAAGACATCTAATAGTTCATAACATATATAATACGAAAATGAACATTTCTTTTGATCAATACCTTTACTATAAATCGGTCTTGCTCCTTATGAATTGCTAAGCATATATTTTTTATTATGTATGTATATAACTTTTGCTAAAGGTGTACTTTGGGCTAAACCTTTACCTAACTTTGCATCACGTTACAGGCTCTAACGATGGGTGGGGAGAATGCGAGTGGCAGGCAGAATCCTCCCTTGCCTCTGGTGCCGTCAGTCAGTCCTGTGACTCCTCCCGAACCATTTCGAAGACTCCTACCAGCCGCTTTATTTCTACTTACTTTCATCACTGTTATGACATTTCTTCTTGTCTATATGGATAATACCGGTAATTCATTTTTCACTTCTATTTATGGATATGTCATATTTAAATACATTTCACTTATAGTAAAACAGTCATATATAGCTTGGGAATTGGCAGAAAAGTATTTGATGATTTTACGTTCACAGATATAGAAGAATTGAGGGGGTTAGATGTAAAAATGCCACCGTCCACTAAAAAAAATTTGCAGAAAATCAAATAAATTTGATGATGGTATACTAATTACTTATTTTAATTATTTTCTATAAATATGTGAGTTTAAATAAACTGTTATAGATACTATATAAGAATATGTAAATATTAGCCCATGAAGAAATACGAACATAGTATAACGTCCAACGCTGTTTTTGACAAAAAGAGTATGAATGTTATACTACGTCCGACCGTATTAAGTGAAAATTATTGATTCTTGTTGAAATATCTAGTTGTATCGACATTTATTGAATTATTCTGGAAATAATTTTGAAAGAATCATGATATTATCATAATTGACGACAGAGATATTTTGAAATGAAAAAGGTCATTGCTTCCGCCATATTTTTGTAGTGGTATTAGTCGTCGATGAAGCGTGCCACTTTGTTACGTATTTTTTATGCAATATCGCGTATTATTTTCAATCGGACGGTTATGAACATTACTTTTATGAATATGTTAAACTGCTTGTTTTATTTATTGAGTGTCTCATACTTTCACACGAGTATCAACCTATTTTCTTGTTGTTTTTTATTTCTGTAATCTATATACTTGGTGTTGTGAAATCTTCCAAGTAAAAAAGATAATACTCAGGCTCTTGTTGAATTTGGAGACAAGGATGACGATATTGATGATAGACTCAGAGTCAGATTTAGTTGAAGTGCCAATCCAAGCAAAACGATCAAGAACTAGAGAAAGGATATGGAATGATGGTGACATTTTTCCTGAATTTTTGAGTTCAATTCTTTATCTTAAATGACAACATTCCATCGAACTCAAGTTCCTTAAATTATTTTTCTTTACAGAAATTGTAACCTAGACAAATAAATACGCCACAAAGAAAAACATTTTTTCAGACTTATAGATATTATAGGTAACTAAAAAAAAATAACTTGGATATAACTTGAGTACAGGTTGAATGTAATTAATTAAACTGATTAGAAATATCATTTTTATAATTATAAAGAAAACAATTTTTTCCCCATTATTTTCTTATATTTCAGGTGAGGACTCAATCTTCACTTTTTCTGTGTAGTCAATATTTTATTTTTACATGTAGTTTTAAGAATGTATCTATCACATAAAAAGGTATTCATTAAACTAATTTTTTCTTTAAGCAATGCGCCAACAACAATTTCGTCTGAACATGAGTCGCGAATATGAGATGGCGGGAGTTTCGCAAGATGATGCGTCTCTAGTTGCTTATCTTCGGGAGTGGCAAGTAGCGAGTGGATCACAACCCTTTCCTCCTCATGCTAAACATTCTGCCCCTGTTGCTCCACCTAATAGAGAAGCACCCCAACCGACGCCCATTGAAGTTGTTATAGCTCGATTGTTCAACTACAAGGCATGTAGTGATTTTCTTTGTATCACTACTATTACCTGTTTACTGTGTTTATTATTCTATCATTTGTATAGATATTATCGGTTGCTCATTACATAATTATGTAGGTTACAGATTAATAAATTGATTTATTTTGCTTGTAGCACTCATAAATTATGATTAATTTTCAATAACCAGAATATTTTTAAGTGAACAGGTTATTAACCATTGCTTCATTCACCTAGTCATATATACTATAAACATATTAAATTTTTAGACACCTACAAGATCTCAAAAAATATGGATGCTCATTCACTCAGTCGAAGTGAATTTATCATCATTACTACAATATACCCAAGTTTCTTCTTGACTAATTTATTGTGAAGAGTTTCTACTTTTATAATTATTTCAGCTCCTATCTGATGTAACTGATAAATTTCCCCATACATATTTAATAATGAGTGACCTGTTTTTTTTTTGATATTTTAGCGGAATGGTATTTTTGTGGAGGCAGGAGCTTACGGTTCTACAAGTGGTGGTTCGTCCCGAACGGAATGGCTGGAAAGAGCTCTGTTGTGGCGTGGGCTTCTCGTCACTCCAGATGCTAGAGATTATTTCAGGCTTAGGGCTCTTCGGACTGCACCCATGACACTTGCCGCACATGCATGTTTGAGTACTTCTACTCATCCAAAAGAGGTTTGTTATTAAGTATTTGTTAATATTTTTTATAAATTGAAAAATAATATACAATAAATCATGATTCTCAATATATAATAAAAATAATTTGTGTATTTCAGCACATATTATATTAACCATGGTAATCTGACAAATTATTAGGTGACTACATGCTTATATATAATCTCTATATATATTTGCAAAATTATATACTTTTTTATAAATTACAGAAATATGAAAACCTAATAATTACATGTTGTTAGGTTGCAATGTGTAAACGAAAGCATGAAAAATAATAGTGGCGGCATGGCACCTTTGTTGTACCAACTCTGTTGTAAGAAGTGACAAATTATTGTATTTGATAATAAATTAATATTTTTATTAAGAATTTGTTTGCTTTATTTTCTCAAATATATAGTCACCAATTAACATAAAATTGTTCATGCTATTTTTAGATTATTCTCGATTATTTTAATAAATTATAATTAGACAAACTTATGATCAGACACTGCAATATTATTTTTCATAGATAACTTACCAGGAGAGCTCGTCACGTGAAGAAGTTGGGGTTTTAGCTTTGGGGCATAGCGGAGTTGATGAATTTAGTGCCCGAGTGAAGTGCTTTCCACTTTATTCTTTGCTGCTGGCAGCACATGCCCAAAATGCTGATTTTCTTTCTCTTTCATGTGGCGGATGTGAATTAGCTGTATTGGCATCACTCCCGAAAGATAAGGTATTTGAATTTATATATAATTTATAATAATCGATACCTGGTGATTTTATATATGTCAAATTTATTCTACAAAAAAAAATTTAATTAAGAATTTTCTTATATCATACAAAACTTGAAGATATAATTGTGCTGATTTCACCATAACTGACTTATGAGGTCAAGCCTAAATTCAGGTGTTTGGATGGTGTTGACTTAAAAGCTAACTTCTGCATGACATTGGCATAGTTAATAGGGGAAAATGTATTGTAGCAATAATGATGTTGTAATTTTTATTTTAGGTTCACATATCGGTGGTGGAGATTGTAGGAAAGAAAGTATCTGGGGTGGAATCACTGCTGATGTCCAGAGGTTACAGTGTCGCATCCCAAACCAATGACAGCATAATTTATTCACTGCATGACATTCCAACATTGAAAATTTAATATCTACTTGATGTGACTGAGTCCTTTTGAAATCTTTTAGCAATCATAATAATTAGTGATTTATTCCTCTAAACATGAAAATTAAATGATTCGAAAATATTTTCTATCCAAAAGATTTTTTTTAATTTCTGATGAATAATTTTGTAAGAATTGATAACTGGCTATATTTGGGAGTGTTGTATCTCAAATATTGTGTCCGTATTCAGCATTATATATTTTTGTCTATAAAATACTACCACTCATTTTACTCAATCATTCATTCATTATTGAATGGAACTATAATACAAGAATAGTTGAATGTATCTTGATCTGAATTACTGTATACTGGTTTAAAAATCCATGTACAATACAACTGCTCATAAAAAGTTGGCTCGATATAGACAATATTGTTCTGAATTGTTTTAGAGGATAGGATCTATTAAGATAGGTGCATTATCTACATGCCTTCATTGCGTCCATTAAATTTTAACGTTAAGCAAAATAATTTGTTATGTCAGATAATACAAATAGTAGTTGCAAAAAATGGAAAATGTAATTTGAAAGATTTTCATTCTTTAAAATTTTTGTTTTGTATCACCGATGCTGAATATGAATGTTAAGGGTGGTGGAAAATGTTTAAATTGAAAAATTATTCTTGTTCTGATAATATGACTTGTGATTTCATACTCTTTATTTTATTTTAATGAGGAAACATGGCATCTCAAAATACAAAAATTTAACTGGCCTGTGTTGCCATCAGTTGTTTCTAGTTTTTATTTTTAAGATACAAGTGTATTAATGGGTAGACATTTGATATAATGATAGATCTTTGACTGTATTACCCTTCCGATATTGTATGTGTTTTCTATTTTGATTCAATTAGATGTAAATGTGAACAATGAATTATGTCAGTAAAGTGCCTCTTATGTAGTCAGATATTTTCTTCTATTGAAAGATTTTTTGGTTGCCTTTTCCCGTTTACCTGTCCTAATCTTTTTATTATTGTTAACACGTTGACTGACAACTACGAGATATCTTGTAGGTTGTTTACTTGCCTAGAATGCCTTCTACGAGTTATCTCGTCCCTTCATTACTTGCCATATTTGTACAGCTACGAATAAATTCGTATCATAACAGTGTAAATATGAATAGATGGCCTCAGGAAAAAAAATAAAAATCAGGCTTGGCTTAAATGAACAGAAAATACAATTATACAAAGCTTTATATTTTAAGGTTTTTGATTACTACTATATGGTATTATTTAAGTTTTTAATAATATAACATGATTAACACATTCGCTGCGACATGTGTGTATTAGTATGATGTTTTGACGCCCCAGGGGCATCTTTAGCAGCGAACGTGTTAAAATCAAATTGGCTCCTTAGACCAGAATCGTTGAAAATTCCGTAGCAGTCAACGTGTTAAATAACTCTGCCTATTGAGAAAATATTCAATCCTTATATATTTATGCTGCAATGTTGAAATGATCTGACCAAATATTTTTGAATATATAACTGATATCAATCTGTTTTCGATATATAATATTTACTAATTGTTAAAATAACAATTTTGAAGCATGTATAAGAAAAAACTTTACATCTGTTATACTTTTAGTTAGACTATAGCTATTGATATTTTTACATTGTATTACGAAAATTTAATTGCATAAATTCATTCAAACAATGATAATCGTGTGACTGTTTTGTGCATAACAATTACTATAATGTTTTTATTACTGCAAAAAACATACTTTCAATACTTAAACATTCGTCTCCTTAAAATTAATATAATGTAATTGCTCTGTTATAAAAGTTTTTTGTATTTTAACATATATATTTCGTTAAATACAAATATACCTTTCTTATTACAGTACTGCTTCAAAATATTTAATAGAATTAGAAATTTAATGTCTTCTATAAAATATTCAACTTTTTTATTCACTACTTTTCCCCAAATTATAAAAAATATTTAAATTAAAACACCTAAAGCAAATACACACCAATTTGAGAATAAATACCACCTGTTTGGGTTTGGATTAAAGTTGGAATTCTACATATAAAGTAATAATAACTCATACAAAGATATTAGATGAAGCAATAGTTTATTATTTACAAATAGTAAAATAGTAGCTAATTTGCTATATAATGTAACCTATACTATCTAACTCTTTGCTCAACCTTTAACATTCTAATTTGAATTAGTTATGATTCGTTTCTGTATATTGCAATAAATCAATTATTTCATAAGATTCCCTCACTAGGCTTAAATTAATAATCAAAAGGATTGCATTAATTCATCAATATTCAATCGATAGCATTATGAATCCTAGTTTATAATTTTTACACTGTATTTTTTGGCAGTATACTCAACTATTATGTATTTTAATACGGATCTATATTTTTGTGGAAAGTAAAATACTTAATTACTTACTTAATTACTAATGTACAAATTATTTTGATCTTGTATAATATTTGTCAATTCACCGGGCACACATAAAAACATTACTTTTATAGTCGCATAAATCATTAAATTACTTTAACAGATCCCATTTCATTCATGATGTGCCCCAATCGATAATTTCAATAGTCATTGATATTTATGTGTATTAACTTCATTTCAGTTGATAACAAAACAACAGAATAATCATGTTCATTTTAGTTGATACGTTTTATCCTTGTTTGTAAATCCGTTTCCCATATAAAGTATATTAGCGCCCCTAAGATTTGTGTGAATATATTCATTAATACTACTGAATAAATTCTATGGAAAGTACCAAACAAGAGTTTTTCAGACTTCAGCAATCTCACCAGTTGAAAGAAGAAACGTTGCAGTTAGTCCGAGATTTCCTGTATCTCATGTCATCTCGCTGAGTTCTAAAGATCTGTTTATGATGTCAATCATCATATTAAGTGTATTTTATGTTTACCTAATTATAAGATATTCCGTTAAGTATTGTCATAATTCTATTTGTATTGATATTGTTTTTTTTTTACAATTTATGTGCAAAAACTCATGTATTTTTAAACCACTTAAAACTCCAGAGTACAAATAGGCAAACTTTTATATGCTGGGAGCGACTTTCAATTGTTTCAGAAACTTGAGTATAATTTCATCTTGAGCATCGCGAATTGACTGATCGCCTATGCCTGCTCGAAAATAGTCGTAGCTTAAAATTAATGCAATGTGCTGTCTCCACTATATTATAATCATACATGTCGACAACGAAAAATATTGAGTGAATTTGACTGAAGGGTATGTTTATTTGGAAATGAATTTGAATTAAGTATTATTTTTAAAATATGTTTACATTTGGTTTAAGTTTTTTTTTATGTAGCTAATAAGAGTCACAATATGAATTCTGTATGTATATTTTTAATGACTAACTCAATCTAATGATTTATACCTGAATATTTTTTTTTGTGTACAAGTGAATATTTCTTATTTTGATTTAAGAAAAATTGACACTATTTTTGTGATTTGACTTGAAACCAGTAATCCTTTTAAAAAACTGGAAAAGTATTTTCAAATTTTGGAATTTTCCACACCCCATTAGCCATTTTTTGGCCAAATATATAATTCTAAGTTTTAATTTTGATTTTATGTTTAACAAAATATTGTCATGTCACAGGAAGAAGTTAGTCTAAAGAAATAATGTATTTTCAACCTTCTTTTACATATATATACACCAATGCAAACATAAATATAAAATGACAAACTTTAGATAGAAACAACAGTGACAAAAATCTCTTTTGGTAGGTTTCTTGGAATACTTGACTTTTCGCAAGACAGAGAAACATGCCTTGTATTTTTACATGAATCCTAAATGAGCAGTGTCATGTACGCTCTTTGAAAATTGTTACCAATATTTGAGATATTTTTTTAATAAAAATATTAGCACAGAGCCTTTGTAATTATTATAGCACATATAGTTTTATAAATCATGTTACAAAGTTGACAGTTATATTTGCAGGTTCCCGTGAGATCATCTGGCAATGAGTTTATTACTCAACAATGCAGATTGGTTCCTGGATCTTGCATTTTAAAAGTACAATCACAACACCTGGTTTTAAGAAAATATATTTGGTAAGGAGAATTTTGAAGAAATAAAATAAAAGGGTATATTTTTCAATGTTTGTATTGTCTCAGTGACCTAAAACAATAATTCATATCATCCAATTAACAGACAAATATAACATGTACTTCTAATTGTAAAATTCAGTTTAAACCATCAATTGACGCTGTAGACACATAAGGTGCAAGAAATATAAACTTATTCACACCTATAAAAAAGAAATAACATTGATTATTATTTTAACTGTGATCATGCGTCATTTATTTTTAAAAAAATCATAAAAATTCTCTGTGAAAGGCAAAATGAAAATTTAAGTCATTTGTAAATTTCGATTTTTTTAATACGATAGTAGTTTAGTAGACATTTTAGTTATTGGTAAGTTTTTAATAATACTATGTATCTAAATGTAAAAATCTATCCACAAATTATTCACATAGGTAATATATTTCATTTTTTATTTAAAATAAAAACATTTTGAAGGAGGCAGATAAAAAAAACTAATTAAAAATGACAACCATAGAATAAGGTACGTGATGATAAACACAATAATATAAGAATGATTGCAATACTTCCAGTAAAATTAAATCAATTAAAAGAATAATGTATTTGGGGATTTAGATAAAGAGAAAAAAAGGCATCATATACTTACATATTTATAGAACATCATCTTATTATATTATTTAAACAAACGTATATAGTGCAGTAACAAATTTTCGATCGATAAAAAAACAAAATAAACTGGAGAAACGGAATGTTACGTAAAATATAATCTGCCATTGTCAAAAAAGAAAATAAATATGAAAATAGGTGTAGATGTATTTATAAGGAACCAGATAATATGCTTTGCTAGATTGCAAATATAATAGGTAATAATACTGCCCAATCATTTTTTTTGTGTAACTCATTTTCTTTTGGCTTTGCTTTTCTTCAACTAGATTCTGTACACATCGATACATTTACACAATTTAACAAGAGATACAAATTAAGACTTCTCAATACAAAATTATTCAGTATTCAATTCAGTCACAATCTTGACATTTCAAGATAAATTTATAATACTGAAATAAATTGGAATGTAGTATAAGTCAAACGCAGTTTTCGTGTGTATTTGTGATTTCACAATATTATCAAAGAGAGGATAAATTCAAGAAACAAAATAGGAATTTATAGAGATCATATACTTGGCATATATAAGGTATAACGATCAAAATGTACATTCATGTACAAAATACACTTTATAGTCTATTACTACCCACTTTCAAATATTGATAATGCTTCACAAGATCGGGCATTACCGGAATTATTCTGATCATGAAAATCAGCTCAGTCAATATTCAATGACTATGAAATATTCACAATATTAATTGTAAACATAATTCGGAAGTAATACATTAAGACTTCTTCCTTATAGAACTGAACATTCATAGAGGTTTGGTACTTCCATTCAATACCTATTGTTTATTTGATTGCACATTGAATAAGCAGTGAGTGTCAAGTCAGCAGCATATGTAAATACATAGATTTACAGTCATATTTTTGTTGATAATACTAGTACGTTATTATAACCTTATTAAGATCCGCAGCGTCAATTCATCAAAATTTTACATCACCCTTTAGTATGTACAAAAAAATATAAAGAAAGTACGTGAAAATAATCTATAACAGTAATGTGATAATTAAATGTATACCCAATTAATATAACATGGTTCCCAGCACCTTATGAGCATTAACTTTATTTTAAAATTATTTAATACCTAGTTTAAATATTATATGTTTTTATAAATATATATCTATAATAATATATTATAAGTATTGTTAAAATGATATCTCATGATATCTGCCACTAATACAACATTAAAAATGTTCACATCAAAACGAAAGAAAAATTAAATATAAATTGACAAATTTTAAAATAATTTAGGTAAATTAATAGTCATTTCAAAATATACAACATACAATCACACAAAATGGTTCTCCAGGAAATATATTATGGCCACAG
>JAGVSQ010002019.1:0-26367 GCA_022683975.1 Rhyacophila evoluta | reverse complement strand
CTTCACACTGTGTGGATTCCATATGCTCCACTTTGGGAGCGAACATGGTATAAAATATATATATATAAAGTATAGCCTGTGGCTTCTAAATTGACGAAGAGCGGGACTCAAAAAATTCCGTAATGTTATGAAAAATTATGAAGATAACGTGAGATCTAAAAAAAACAAAAAACCATGAGAAGTTTAGTGGAAATATAAAATTTGAATTATTAAGACAGCGCGAGATTTAAAAAAACGAGAAATCATAAAATTCCGTATGAAAGAAAAATATACAAGAAAAGTTTGATTTAAAAAAATTAAACAAAATTAAGCGATTGCGACTGATTCATAATTGAATTGCACCTGAGGCTTCACAAGTGCTCATTCTGCCACTGCATAATTTGGTGAAATATAATGTTAATTTTGTAAGAAATGTTTCATATTGGACATTACACACTACAATTTATTAATATCGAACAAAAATAACTATACTTTTTCAAATAAATTAATGATTAATCATCAAGCCACTTACAAATTTTGGCCATCAGTTTTGCAAATTCATTTATCATGCAGCATTTTTAGCGTAAATTCAGCGTAAAGATCACAAAATACTTGAAATTGACATGTGTTCTAGGAGGAAACTTCCAATAATAGTTGGCATTAAGTAAATTCTGGTAATTCGAACACTTATGAGAAGTCGTCATCCATTAAAAATTGTCGCATTTTTTAAAAAATATGTTACGAAATTATCTCTCATAGCCAATAAAATGCCAGCCGGCCCAACAGATTATCGACCCGTAAGTTTAACTTGTACTTGAATTTATAACTAATGAATGAAAACTTTGGGTAAGAAGAACGGTTCAATCAACAAACTGACTTAGGGTCAGCTATGATAATACAGTTTGATTTTAATATTTTGTATTTTTCAAATGATAATAAATGGCATATAATCATTTAGCAAATATTTTACTGGAATAAAAAAAGTATATTTACAAAAATAAATTTACCTTCCCTAATTATAAATACCGTATTATTTTAGAGACCCTGATTATTGACATTCCTTTGTAAATTATACTTTGTACATTATAAAATAATATCCACACAAATCTTATTTATTAAAAGAAGTTAAAAAGGGCATATAAAGGCCGTTTCTCATGAAATGCTTGAGGCTTAGTCGAGAGGTTGGCATAATAAATGCACATTCGTGAGTTATTACACCCTTATGTCCCTAAGCCAATTTAAGCCGGAATACTAGATTAAGGCAGGCTTAAAATGCTAACTGTTTCTACAAAAAGGCTACACGAAGTAAGCTTATTTTGTAAAATTAGAGAACTTTATCAAGCTCAATCTTAACAATCTTTATTAACAATGAAAATATTTGATGTTACAAAATACAGTTTATTCGTATTACGTAAATTTTATAAAACAAAGTAATTAATTATAAAGTATACATATTCTTTCCCAGTAGCTTACAGGCTAGGGTACGCATTTCGGATACTAAGATTACGGTTTCGATTTCCGCAGCTAGCTGATTTGAAGAAAAATATATATACGACTAGACGCTCAATGGGTCGATCGATTGGTTGACAGCCATTTCTCGTGAAAAAGTCTGTCAAAACTTTATTCACATTACAGAGATACACAACTTCATTTTATGTAGATGCATATGTTATATTATTGGAATGGATGTACAAATTTATGCAACTTTTTAATTTAAATCATCTTATTTTTTAATTCTAATACAACAAAAACCATAGTAAAATTTTAATTCTTGTTGATATGACATTGTATTGAAATAATAACACATCGCACAATTATATACACGGAACATATAAAATGTTGCATTGTTTACTTTAATTGTGTAACTATAAATTGTATGGTTATGCTTAATATAATCTTCAGCATATAATCTATCAAATGTATTTAGTTCTACACTTAAGATGTCTCTATATATGCGTTGCAAAAGTTTGGTAATAACTATGTTATAGATAATATTTTTTAATACAAAAAACTGTAGGCACTAACTAGATAACATTTTATAGCAATTTTAATTCTTCCGATTGTATTAAAGTATTACGATTAAAACTTTCCGCCGTACTTATGCGTTATCATAAGCGGCGGGACTCAGTTGTATTTTACGGTCCTCGTTTCCTTGTACTTTCCATAGGAAGAGTTCATAGGGAAAGTTGACATTTTGTGGAACATGATGAGGTCATGGCGTGGGCGTCATAACCTTTACAAAAGTTCACACGATAACTTTCCTTTGGATTAAGACTGCATTAATTTACATTTTTTAATTAACATGCAATTGTTTACACAATAATCGAAATACATAAGAATACTCTGCCGATTATAGAACCTAGAGCCAATATTTTTCGTTTAAACGGTTATAGATTAGTTTTTTTTAATCTTGTATATCAGGCATATACTCTGGTGCTACAAACGTGATAGATTTTGCAAGAAAATTCTCATAACGCTGTACGAAAAGTGCTAAGTATATCGGTTGGAGTCCACTGAAACGTACATAAGAATGAAGATCCAAAATGTCCTAATTTTTGAAATGGTATAACTAATTGGCAAAAATAAATTCCAAATTTATATATATAGTATGTTATATGTTCGCTCACTGTTCACATATAATGTAGCCTGAAGATGCCTAAAGGCGAAACCCGGGTCGCTAACAGTGATCTCATATATGGAAGTTTACCAGTTTTAAATAGTTTAGAATTTCAAATCAATTTCCATCAAGCACCATCAGTCAAAAATATTAATTATGACATAAATAAGATATAGTTAAGCTCGTTACGTGAGGTGATTAACTTCATAAACGCAAGTTAATTCTCTTGGTGAGATTCATATATTCGACGTGTAACTGATGGTATAAGTGACGGAATGTATTTAACTAATCCAAAATGTGGTGGCAATATTTGAAATCCAATTCAATTTAAAACTACTGTTACACAGCATTCATTTTTTACGGCATAGTATTTAACAAATACATTAATAAAACAGACGAGTTATCATAATATAATATTATATTTTTAATATATAATATTTATGTATTTCAAAATCTGCATATCTGCAATATGTATTTCAAAATCTGCACTCTATATCTTGACTCTCACAACGTCCTACAGGAGATCATTAATTTTGTATATGTTTAATGTTTTTCTGACAACTTAAGCCATATGTCCATTTTTATTATAATATTAGTATTCGATGAAAGAAAAATAGTTTAAAATCATTTGTGTTATGAATTGTATTTATTTATTAATAACGCGACAGTAGTGAATTGCAAAAATACTATCAAGAGCATTATGATAAAGAAGTTGAGTAGGTGGAAATACGAGTATATAGAATAGGTATGTATGAATGAGCACAGAACCGTTGGATTTTATAGAATAGTGTTATGTTTGTACATACAAAATTTAGATCAGTGATTGCGAACGTTTCTAAAATAAAGAGCCATTCTAGCATCAAATTTATATTAAATATAATCTATGGAGTCTAGTTTTAATTAGATGTATTCTGTATCCACGTAAAAGTTTTTAAAAAATAGTGTAAATTATTGTTTTATGAAAATAAATCTTTAGTTAACAATACTTGCGTACGTGATGGCTAAAGCAGACATTTATTCTAAATAATTGAGTCGCCCTTTGCACAGCAAAGAGTGTCCAACCTGAATTAGATAAATACAAATACTGTAAGTTGAATTTTATTTCATATAACTGCCGGCGTACTTTCTTGGTGGTACAGTATATTTCTAATATCTAACATAAACTTTATTGTGTTAATTATATAAAATACTACAGTTTTTTCATATTATATAAAATACTTTATCTACGTGATCTGAATACACAAAAATATGTCTGTGTTATATTTAATATGCACCTTTTTTTTCGTACAATAATATGAATAAAAAGAGAGGTCAATATACTAGGAAACATGCTTTACGATCGATATTAAACTTTACGATTCGAAAAAGAAATAATACTTTTCATAACCTGCCCGACTTATAAGTATTGTTTTTATTAAAGATATCCTTAAAGATCATAAAATTTTACTCTTTAGGATGCATGAAATTTTGAAGATTAATAAAAAATATATACATATCGATGAGTTTTCATTCCACTGCAGCACTGTAAAAATCTACATAGTTATATATTTGTGGGAAAATTCCAGTAGCAACGACCATTGGTAACCTAGAGTGAACTTTGCATCGAGAACTTTCGCCTTTTCCGTATAGCGTTCGGTTACTTTAATCCTCTATTTACATCTTGTATCGCAAGGATATTGGAATTGCTTTCTGCTGTTCCCCTTTTCTTATCAAGATATAACCCTTCTATTTAAAAAATGATTATATTTATGTATTGAATATTCTGACAAAATACACAAATATTTATATTTCATTAGGAACATACATATTTCTTATAATTGTGTTATTATTTGACTCAGAATAATTCGTCAGCAAAAATAACATAAACTGGATTTACGTAATCTTCAACTTTACATAAATGAGTTCAAAAAAATTGCAAAATATGTAAAACTAATTTCAAACATCAGAATTTAATAAACATACGGCATTTATTAATTTGTCGCAGTTCAAACTATTTTATAAAAAAAAATACCATATCTTTTTATTGCATACTGTCATTTATTTACGACGTTTGAAACATTTGAAATCATAATAATTTGACACAATGAATACCATTTATTTAATTCATTTGATATTACTTGTTTACGCTTAGAGTGCTGCTTTACCATAAATAGCTAAATTGAAGTTGAAACATATAAAAAAATTATGCCATTACGTGTTATTATACGTTACATTTTACACATAATGGTTTATTTATAGTGGGTATACAATAATATGAGTCTATGGGGGCTAATATTGAAATGTAATCAATTGTATTTTTATTATATGAGCCATTTAATTAAACATATTTCCGTCTAAAACTCGAAATCAAAAAGTTATTGACTTGCTAGAGCTGGGATTTATTAACGAATATGTTTCTTGACACAGCAGAATACTTTGTCATTACTTTAAAAGTATTATCATTAGTTATATATTCATGTCAATTCATAATTAATCGTATTACTTGCATACTCCCGAATCACGTTCTCAAAGTTTTCGCCATATTTGCCTCGTCTTTAAGCACATATCGCAAGTTAGGTATCCACTTACAACGTGCTTTTTAAAAGACAGTTTCCATTAATTTAGAATGCAGGTATCGTTTCAACAGGAACTTTCAAAGCTTGTCGATATTCGAACGAGCTTTTTATACTTAACAGTTTTCCTTTACTGCGAGTTTGTATGGCTTTTCTCAATTGTTATGCGGCATTACCCTATCGGAAATGTTTTTTTAGAAAGCCATGTGAATACAGTATTGTTTTACATACAGTTCCTTTTTTTCTCTCAAGGTTAAAAGCCTTTTACGTTGTCAAATGGGAATAAAAAATACGCCCATACGAAATAATTTTAATGGTAACTGCTAGTATTATTATTTTAACGCATTTATGTCCTTTTTGGTTTTTGAAATATGTTTTTTTTTAAATATTTTATGTGTATTTTAATGGAATTCTTACATAAGTCTTGCTTGAAATCTTTTGCAATATTAAGGCAAAAAATTCTAAATAAATACACATCAAATAATCTGTTGAAATGGTGAACGTTAACAATTCAAAACGATACTTTAAATTTAATATTTTTAAAAACCTAAAATTAAACTAATTTACATTACGCCTCAAATATCCATGGAGCATTTGAAAAATAAAACGCGTTATAAATTAGATAGTATGCATTAACAATATTTTATATTATAATTATCATCTTCTACAATACAGTAATCACATGGTTTTAAGAAAATAACTCAGACATCTTCAAGTATTTAAATAACATTTATTTTTCATATTCTGAACGTTTGGTGGTTGATTTATTCGACAGACCAATATTAAAGCGATGATTATTAAAAGTGAGTGTTCGTTGCCAAAGTTTTAGGTAATAAGCCTTATAAGATTATTTAAGGCTAGGTTTTAATAACTTTTTGTTGACGCTTTCTGGTAATATATAAACGCGCTCATATAAAAAATGTTACATCTGTAGATCCAGAGACTTGAAATTGTATTATTAAATATATTGAGTCGAACAAAATATAAACTCTTGTTGAAAATTATGGAAAATACGCCGGAAACTCGTCATGTCATGAAATGCGATTCGGATTAGTCAGACTCTGTAGCTGAAAAGGTATGTATTATTCTAGCTTTATCATATTATTATAGTCCAAAAATTATGACGTAGGTAAATGAAAACCCCTTTTCTTATATAATATATATTTTTATGCCTCCATTATTTTACAAAGTTCTTTTATCGAAAAAGAAACTGTTTATAATGTTGTCTTTTTGTGCCGGTTTATAGAGAAAATATTTTTGACAATTTGTCAAAGTTGGTTATGAAAAAATAATAAACTCACAAAATGAAATACATTCAATTCTACTTTGTCATTGATTCGGTTGTAAGTAAAGGAGTTTCCTTTTTTCAGCTTGTCACATACAGAGTAAACGGTACATAAATCAGCGAACACCGCAATATTTCTTCATTAGGCCCACATACGTTGTTGCTGATTTCCACTACAGGAATTGTTTCGTTGGATTTTTTTTTATCTTTCGGTAAACAAAGCATTACTTTTGGCCTTGTACCTACTGCCGCAAGAAATATTCTCTGATCAAACAAAATTTAAAAACGAAACAAAAAAATATTTGCCCGCGTAAATAATATTTAGAGTTTTTTTTATTAAATTTGATAACTCGTATAAAATTACTTATCTTTATGTTTTATAAACTCATCCAAGCGAGTTACAGTTATATATTGGTGGCGTATGTGAATCTTTCTCAACTTATGTTTGTATAGAAATAAATTACTGATATAAGTAATTTATCTTATAAATATCTTTTTTTTCAACACACGTGTAAAACACCACATTAGTTTATGACTGACTGCAAAAATATTAGTTTAAATATAAAATTGATGTATTAAACGTTGTGTGATATTTTTTTAAGTACAAATTTTAATTCTTATTAATTTTAAGTTTTACTATTTTTTAGTTTAAACTATAGTTTAGGATACATTATACGTTCCAGGCTATTTTATCTGGATGAAAGCGTACAGTATATTCAGCCAAGAGTAGAGAGATGTCCTATTGTATCAATCCCTATTCAAAATAACTCTACTCTACTACTCAGAATATTGATTTTCCACAGGACGAAAATGTTTTTCTTTCGAAGCCAAGATTAATTATTTGAATAGCCGCCTTTTCATCGCCTGATTTAATTCATCACAATGTACTCAAGAGAGTATGATTTTATATACAGTAATTACACGAATAAAAGTAATCCAGATAGACACATATACAATGAAGTAATTACATCTGTAGATTATTGTTTATTGTGAAACAATACACTGTACTAAGAATTGGCGGGAAATTGGCCAGTTAATTAATTGACATGTCCAGTGAAATTATTGATTTTGATTTGATTGATGAGAATGATTTTTGTTTGCGTTTTTTTTTCCAAACAATCTCAAATATCGCTATATTTGGAATCTATTCTCTAAAATATTTTTTGGTGGTGTAATGGAAACATATCAAACGGATATGCTAGGAATCAAGTATATTAATTTAGAAAACAGTAAAAATCTGATTGAAATAAATCATTTTTAAACACTGATGTTGAGCAATTAAATAATAAAGAAATATGAACAGAGAAAACAATAACAATTCAATAATTTATATTCAAATCTATTTCAAAAGACTTTCACAGCTTCTCATAAAAAGTTTCACAAAAAGGTTGCACAGTATAATTATTGCATTGCTTTATGAAGTTTCAACAAAGTCGTAAAGTTTTCAACGCGCTTCTGGAGTCCAGGGGACATTCACAAGGGTCTTTGTTCTCTACGTCCTACACTAGGGACGTTGATAACCCCTTACGGTAGATTAAAAGACAGCTAATTACATAAAAGCAATTATAAAATTTGTGGACGTATTCAAAAATATGAGTATGCATTGTCATAAGGATATACTGAATTTTACCTTTTACTTTTTATAAGAAAAACTCTCGTCTTGAAAAAAAAGTCTTGTGATTTAAAGTCGTACTTCATATAAACTGGTTTTATATTTTTATTTATTATTTTTTTAAGCACTATAATATCTGTTTATCAAACGTTTATTTGTTAAGTTCATAATTATATTCATAAGAAATTGAATGTCGCACTATGCAACCATAACTCATAAATTGATAGGACCCATTTCTAAACCACATCTAATATTAGATAATTATTTAAAGACACGCGATATGTTGCAACACAGATTTTCTCTACATAAAACATTTTAAAAAAAAGAACCAACGACAAAAAAATGGTATTCTACTTTTTATTATTGCCGTTCAGAAATTGGTACATATAAATCTCAACAGTGTAAAGATGGCCACTCTAGAATTGTGAATATGAAGTTCATATACTTTACTTTAAAGAAAAAAAAATTACGATTTATATTGATTAATATTCAAGCTTTGATAATATATTTTTATGTAAAATACGTTTTTGTTTTATTTGTAGAGATGACCGGTTAAATATTTGAATAACTCGTCAAATAAATGATCAATACTCACTGATTGGCTGGAAACACTGCCCGCAAACATCTTGTCTTAAAAGGCCAATCATTTTTGTAATTGAAATTTTCATAAAAGACAACTTCAATAACTGAAGCTGTGGGCATTAGAACTTGTGCTGATATTTTATTTAAAAAGTAAATATACCATTTACTTTGCTTTAGAAAACCAAAACTTAAGGTATTCTGACTATAACCCTGTTTTTCATATTATATTATAATAATATTGAATTGTGAAACGTATTTATTAACTTTCATCACTTTTGCATACAATTTTGACAAACATCCAAATTCATAAAAATCAGCAAATTTTTATGTAAAGAATATAAAAAATAACATACAAATCACCTTAAATAACCACTCAGTGATACAAAACGTAACAAAGGTAGCTGGAAAATATTGTGAACGGTTTTGAAAAACTATGAATTTCTTCAGCCTATTTTTACAAGACTATAAAAGAACATTTACAAACGATGTATGTAAAAATGGCCATTGTTTATTATAACAACTAGGTGAGATTGGATTGTAGCAAATTAATACAATAGTTATGTATTGGTATTACAACACGATCTATAATAGGTTAGGTTATTCATTATTTAATGAGAGTTTTTTTGATATACTGTACTGCTAAATTAGGTTAATAAATTAACTTGATTGTGTTGATTTCAACCAATTAACGCATTTTTATGATGATTCAAGTTATTTTCATGTTTATTCTAATAATATAATTTTATATGTAATATTTAAAGGGGTAAAAAACTATTTTAAAGTAGTGAAAGTCGTGAATTTTTGTTACATGAAAAACCGCATAAAAATCTGTTTTCAAGGCAACGTTAAAAAAACATTTTTATTTAATAATTTTGTTTTCACGGCTTGTAGAAGCGCTAAAAATGTAATAACTTACTTAAGTGGCGTCCAAAAGACTAATAAAAAATCTAATGTTGCTCGTAATGTCCCGAAAGAAAGCGTTATTGTTATAATATAATATTCAAGAGTCGGTTCTAAAAAACGAGGAAAACTGTCAAAGAAATGGTGACACTTAATAAATATTATATAATTTAATTCACAAGATTGTTCACGATATTTGTTTTATTGATTTAAAAAAATCCACGCATTTAATTCGTCTTTCGTATAATATAAAACATTCAAGTAATTTTGTCTATAGTAAACCGACAAAATCAACAGTAAAAAATATTGACATTGCATAATAATATTTCTAAGCGATTTTTTTAAATACTTTTTAGGTGACTAAAAGTAATTTACGACATAATAAAAATAAAACGGTTTGTTTTATTAGAACTTTTGTTCAGAAAGTTTTTCTATGTGAAATTAAGCACTTGGTTCAAATGGATCATAAATTTGTTATCAGAAGTGATTTGATGTTTCAGAAAACGTAAAAAAAATACTGCTTTTTTTCGAGTTAATTTTTGACTGAAAAATATTCTAAAACCACAAAATATATGACTTAAATAGTATTTTTATTCTGAGCTTTGTGAATCTCAGAAGATTTTTAATATTCGTATTTATGACATTATGAATATATTCGTGATTTTGTTTATTTTTTCAGAAAATAACGAAATTAGTATAAATAATATGGATAAAACAAATACAGACATTATATACAAACACAAATAACGATTTTTTATAGTTTGCGTGTTTCATTAGATTAATTCAAGAGGAAAAGAATAAATAGAATATATTAAACATTACAACACGTAACATCAATATCAAATTTTATACTACCAAAGAGTCATATTACACATGTAATATCCATGTAAGTACATATCATATTATTTTCAGTAGGTGTCCCCTATAGCCGAGAGGTTAACGTCAAAATTTTGGATCTGACGATTTGAGCTTATGTCTCGCATCTATCACATCTCAATGGCTAAAAACCATTTGTTTCAGCTATTGACTGACAATCACACTTCTGAAAAAAAAATCAATTTTGGAAAGAATATGGTGAAAGAAAAATATTGGTTTCCGATTTTAGTGCCATAGTAAATAGGCTTCGGGCTATTCAATTATTCCAATGGCTTTACTCTTTCTGTATAATGGATTCTCAAATATCTAGTATTCATTTATTATTTATTTTTCTTCGTATCATATTGTCATCTACGCCCAATGAACAATAAAAAATGAGAAAGTACAAACATAAACGAGTCATAAACTTGCTTTTAAAATATAAGGGCTCAACCGCGAGTGTCATTTCTGTATAATTTACTAATCCAACTTCCAGCCATAACCCTCGTAATGTCCACATGTTATTCGGGTTTACTTCTCGGTAAGTACAAAGTGGACGCTTGGTTAGTGCTGCATGTAGGCGACTCACCCTCTGACGTCACTCAACCCGTAAACCGCCCCCGCATACCCACTAGGAAACTTGCTACAGTGAACGCACTCGCTGACCCCGAGATCGACGCTTTCCGGTTCAACTCGTAGAGAAGATTTAATTCAGTCATTCCGATTAGTAACCATATTGAAATTTTCTCCTTTGAAGACATAATCACAATAAAAATAAATTTCTTGGCCTAACTTTTATTAATTCATACAAGATTTAATTATGTATCTCTTTCAAATTCAAAATACGTTCTCCGACAAAGTCTCAGCTATAAATGTATTGTAACATCTAAAGACATCACTCTCTACGTCGAACCAAATCATGTTGCATGTTAAATGCATTTCTTCCTGAACGAATTCGAACCATTGTTTACTAGAGCTAATTGAAATTTCAATTCGATAACTCAGTTGATCAACCCCCAGCTTTTGCAATCCATGTTAAGATTTAGTGTAGATAAGTTAACATAAAGATACGGTCTAAAACTTGAAATAAAAATTGGTAAACAAACCAAAAACTTAATAAATATCTGGCCAATATCAAAAATTTTCCTTTACGTAAGATCTTTGTGTTTGAAGTACCTGATAAGTGTGATTAAAGCTCATATATTTATCTGAGTAAACTTTTTTATTCATAAAAGTCAAATATATTACATTATATTATAAAATTATTTTCATATGATATATGCTAGTAATAATCTGATTTTTGAGTTATTTTTTGCAAAACATGCAAAGCTTAAATCCTTTTGATAGAAGTTGTATTAAGTTGTATATGTTTTAATCATCGAAAAAAGCTATTTTAAGCACTGAGGATTTTTTTTTCCTCTCTCCAGTCGATACGTTATTTATTTTTACTATAATGTAATACACTGTTGATTTTTTATATAATTTAGTAACTTGAAATATATCAACGCATTTATTACATTTACTCAAAGTTAATCAATCATATAAAGTGTCATGTTATACAAAAATAGACTTATTAACATTTTATTCATCGAACTTCTTCTCACTTTAAATCCTATCGTCTGAAGGCGGCCTAACACTCAATGGATACAATAAAACCTTACAGTCTATTGCTGCTGTACGAACGTTATGAATAAATCAATTATTATTCAATAGCGTTGCTACCACCTTGTTCTTATTTCCTCAAAAAATCTCTATCGAAGGCTTCAATAAATATTGTAATATATTGAGCAACCTTCGGAAGATAATTTTATTCCTTTCTTATATTAAATTATACGAGTTGATGGAATATAAAATGTATCATCGTTATAAATATTATCATCAAATGAGTTCTTCATCTTTATCACGATCCTTTTTGAGACTTGAAAATCATCATATATACGTGGCTTTTAGAACAATTGCCACCTGATTATACGTTCCATATAAAAAGTTAACTTAACCTAACTCGACCTCGTACACACTGTAAAGAAAAAATATTTATTAAGTTCCGAATATGTAAAAGTTTATCAACACTACATACACTTGTATTAATATAAATGACGTATCTTACTCATATGCTATTTCATTTTATCTGCTTTTATTACAAATATAAAGATGTAATCGTCCGGTTAAAGCTTAAGTTTTTTGTGCAGTTTTTTAAAGCAGAAGATTATTTTCCAGAGAGATTTTTGTACGAGCTTATTATTTGCTACTACTACTTTATGAGTGGCTAAAAACCATTATCATGAATGAATATAAAAAAATAGTTTGATACATTTAGTGTTATAGTACAACTTGATTTAAAAAGATGCATATCAGGCATAGCGCTTAAAGACCAAATGGGGAATCGAACCCGCATTCCCCGGATTGCTAAGCGCGCACGCTACTAATTACACTCGGGAGACTAATTTTACAGCATTAAATACTATTTTAATGTAGATATACTGGCTTAGTGAATATTAGAATACAAAGTATAAAGCAGTACAAAAACTTGCCTTAAATAATTAAGGGAAGTTTAAATGTTTTAGAATTTAATTAATACGTGCATTATTAGCTAAACATCAACCAACATTAAATGAATTTTACCACATCCTGCAAATCTTATGCTATCCATCATCATAGAATAGAGAAGGGCAAATTTCTCACCGGATAGGAAGGATCTCGACCTCAGCGGTAAGTATGAGCGGTCGTTGACCACATCCGGGCTAATAATCCGCCCATCACTACCAAGTAGAGATGGTTGTTTCATATATAACCATTATAACTTTTCAGTCAAAACAACGGTTTTATTTTTTTTAGATATAAATAAATGAATTTGAATATTGGTTACCACATATATTACATTATATTTTCGCATTTTCATGGAATGCTGTCCACAAACTATTTTTAATAAAAATGATGTTTACTCGTTCAAAATGCACCGAATTACATATACCTTTATAAAGCTTTCTTTGATATAAGCGATTAATATTATTGCCAGCAAATATAATACGCTTTAGGCCAATATTTAAAATACTTGAGTAACTTCTACACTAGTTAATGCATTAAAAAAATCACAAATATTTCATCATTAGTTTGTCTAACAGTTTAATCACTTTATAAAATATATTTTTTGCTCTCTACTGTGGTTTTTAGATATTCACTGAGCTTTTTAGATCAATTGCAGGATATAAAGTTAGTGCAAAAAGGTTTTACAAGTAAGTTCAAAAGAAAGTTAGCGTCTTAACATGATAGCGTCGATAGACGATGTAACTTAATCGTAACATTGTTCGATAGAGAGTGGGAACTTTTCAAAATGCATTAGTTTTTAATACCTTACGTGACATAAAATCTCTTTTTTCATTCAAACAAAATTCATTATATTTACATATTACATAGTTTTATAATAAATATCGAAGGAAGCATAATTATTCTTGGAAATATTTTCTACACTGTTGCTTTTGTATTACATGTATTATATACTTTCAACAATATTATATATGATATTAAATTAATATAACTTGAAACAATGAGTTAACTAATTTTCTAATCTTAACTTAAAACAAATACCGAGTAAGTCAATTTTGTATTGCCACAGGATATAATAAGGTAAAAAATAATACCATGGAGAAAATATCCTTGTACATAAATATTCAATTTTCAAAATGCACATAGTTACTTGTGTATTACTAAAATATGGAGTAATAACTGTGGTAACCATCTAGTGGTGTGAGCATTTTCACAAAAACAAAATAAATCCGAGCATAATTACTATTTATTGTACTACATAGTTAAAAGATAGTCTATTTCAAATGATGTATCTATCATAGGAAGAAAAATTCAAATTAATAAACACCATTCATTCTCTTGATAATCATCTTGAATGCATCAACCCTAGAGGTAGGTCACTTCCAGCATCATCGTCTATCTGCTTTCATCTGAATATTTTCTAACTTTACTTAACAATTTTATAATAATTATCGAATACCACACCTAGATGACAAATTTTTGGCTTTCTTTTTCTTTTATACTCTACTATATTGTTGTTCACATTCTTCTTTGACTCAACTTCTTTATACGATTCACATAATCTCTCGTACTAAGACTCACTATCTTAATTAGTTAAACTATAACAATATTTTAATATAATACGTAGACCACAATACTGTATTGTTTACACTTCCAATCGCTATGTAAACTTACTGTTGGTAGTCCATTACAATTAGCATATTACATTTTTCCGTATTAATACTCTTAATTTCTCAAAAAAATATACCCATCTGTAAGTGGATATAATATTTACGTCAAGAGAATGGTTTAGTAACGTAATATAAAGCTTTTAAAATCCTTTTAGTCCTCCAATAATACAAATAGTGCTTTTCCTATGAGTTGCAAATAATGCAGTTAAAGAGTCTCAATGGGACAGAGAATAAGTTAAAAGCTGTCAGTCTAGTTGGCTTGCGGCGAAATGGGTTATCTGTTACCTTTCCGGCATGGAATCGTGTGGATGCGAATCATGACAGACGTCAGACATATTTCGTTTTGTAATCTGCATTTAATGCCAGGCTACATGCATACCAGTGGCGAGGATAAAATGATTACAAGCTATTACACCTTTATTGAATGATAATATATGTTCCTAAATGTCATTTAAATTAGTATGAAACTGTGAAAACTGAATAGTTAAATATTATAACCAAGTAAAACAATTTCATAATCGTAAGAAGTAATTAATTCGAAAAAAATGCTTAAAGCAAGTTAAAATCATATCGTAGATGTATGAAAAAGTAATAAAAAATTAGCATACTGAATATTCTTAAGAACATAAATAATATTGTGTGTTCCTTGACTGTTTTATAAGCGAAGAATGTCGACTTTAGTGTCGTTTATTTTAAGATGGGTCAAATTGAGGTTTTATAAATAAGATTGATCACAGATTTTCATAGCATCCTATGCTTACTTTTATTTAACAAAGAGTTTTTCAATTGTTTTCGGAAGTTCTTTTCATTCCCAACGCCAGTATTTTATGACGATTTAAGCGAATCGCTCATGAAACGTTTGTTTAGATACGTCAATATAACCACGCTTAATCATCTCTTTACGCCATGATGTATACGGTATAGATAGTGTTTATAGTCTGTTTACGACAGGGTATTGTAATGATAGATTTGTAAACTGAAAGAGCTAGTACGTTAGTCTTTCTTTCAATATATTTTTTTTATCCACCAGAGAAAATATGTATTTTAAATTGAATATTAAGTATTCAAAACATAATGCCAAAGATATGGGGTACATGTTTATACAAGCAATCATATCACGAAATCTGTTTTAGCTTAAAACCACGTAACACTATGTGGTATATTGTTCATGTTTCGAAGCTTTTGATAAGGCCAGAAGGGCTTTCACAGCAAACGGCACGGGTCGGCACAGGTCGCGAAAGAGCGCAACGGGTACATTGACTTTCCTTTCTGAGTTGCAATTTCGTATAACAACACACCGGTATAAGTGCATTTTTTATTTCTACTTTGTAGTAAGCGAGCATAAAAGCTTACTATCAAATTACTACAACTGTTTGCTTTAGAATCCTTGCGATAGATACTACGTTTGAAGTAAATTCAATTACCTGTTTATTTTTTAACGACATGCAGAGCTTTAACGTGTTCAGGAAAGTTTCAATAATTTATAATGTTTGTACAAAATCTATTGATAAAATATTGATAAATAAATATTCGGACACTACTAATATGATCAGCACTTGTGTTTTTTTATTATTAATTAGTTATTTATATATATTGACCTCTCCCTGATAGCGTAGTTGGTAGCGTTCACCTTTAGCAATCCGGAGAATGAAGGTTCAATTCTCCATCTGTCAGATTTTAAAAATTCAAAAATTTAGGACTGAATACCCATTGAGTTGAGTAACTATTTGACAAACAATTCTCCTGAAAAATAATCTGTCAAGACGTCTACACACTGTGTAAATCCATATGCTTCACTTTAGGAGCGAACATGGTAAAATAATTACATTGAATATATAATACATCCTAAGTTAGTATATTCCGGACAGGCACAAGTAAAAACGATAAATATTTAGACAATTTATTTGAAACGTTTTTAGTATTTGATTTTTGTAGTTATGTTATAAAAAAGAAGTACTCAAAGCTGTTAGTTAAAAACCATTAATTGTTCTTTTTTAATAGTATTATATCAGTTATAGCAAAAAATAGTATAGTCACCTAACCACACACCGAATGTACACCTAGTATTCAGTGATAATCAAAAAGTGTAAGCCATTCAATGAATCAATGTACAGATCAACGGATATTAAAAATACAGTGGAAGTATAGTTTGTCCCAAAATAAGCTTTTTCTGCATCATTTTATCATTTTTAAATGGATTTATTTTATTTCTACGTGGTTTTTGACTGTGTTAATGAGTTAACTTTAATGTTTACTAACGACAACAAACCAAAATTGTTACTTCAATGTTGCCGCATATAATCGCGAGAAATTGAAAATATCAGTTCATTTTGGGATAACTTTTATATGACAGCAATATGATAAAGAGAGTTGGAACTAGCCAGAGAACTCTTTCACCCAGAATAAATTATTATACACCGATGATAACTGTTTTAAAAAGGACAGTTCAAACTAAATTAAAAAAAAAATAGCAATGATTTCGATCTTCACTGAGTTTTTTTATGGATTTACTCACATGACTACCGATACGTCTATGTTACAGTTGGCTAAAAATTAAAAATATAATTACATTTTTAATGAATTTTTCTTATTAAAGATATAAACGAACATTTTTGTTTGACCTAAAAATATGAAAAATATTATCGCATACCAATTTCATTTCAATCAATTCAACATGCGATCCAATGAGCAAAGCGATTAAAAATATTATTTGGTTTACATATTCAAAATCTCAATTTTAATCGGTGATTTATAAGTGAATTGTGATTGCTTTTTACAGAAAGAATAAAGTATATCCACTTTGAAAAAAATGTTTAAAATCCATGGGACTTTTCTAGAATAGAAGAAAATTTATTGGAAATTCCAGAAGCCCATTTGATATCTTATTTCTTAGAATGGATCAAGGCTTTTCAAAAAGAATTTCTCGATAAAAATTTGATCCTGCAGATATTTTCCAGTATTGGTTTTAACTCGAAGAAGTGAAAATTTCTTTCTATACCTACTTGGTATGGTGTCCAAATAGAGTTTCATACAAGTCGTACAAAATACAATGACGTCATATATCCATACGCATTTTAACTGTAATGATAATGCTGTAATTGAAACCATAAATGATGAACTAACCTTCGAAATGTCATACTATATTTCAAGTTAAAACAATTTTTTTAAGTAACGTTCAATACAAATAAATATAAATACATAATCTGAGACAGAAAATAAAAGAAAAAGAGCACACCGAGAGAGTTTGACATATCATATGTATAAAAAATATGAAATAACGTTAATTCAAACTTATACTCACTCAGATGGAATATATCAATATCTTAAGCATTTCATAAAATACATACATTGCTCTTTATATTAGAATCACTACTTACAAGTTAGTTCTAGTCTTTAGATAGTTTTCAGGTAGTTATGAGGTTTAATAAGATTTTTTTAATTATTTTGGACTTAAGTCTTCTACTCACTTAACGTTATAAAATGTGAAGTATTATATTTTATTTTTCGTTTTTATATTCCTCTTCTAATGTATCAACGTTATGGTATTTAAACTACATGGAGACGTATTTTTTTAAACCAAATTTTGGATTTTGAAATTTTTAAAAATACACGTGATTATATGAAAGTTTTAGTTGATATAAAGGAACAAGAAATATAATTATTCAAAAAGATCTTGGTGACTACCTACTGGTTGAAAGATATTTAAGTAAACATATGATCGGATACATATAATAATGTCTTTCAATATGCTACTATTTTAAAATAGTTTTTATACCGAGGGATTTTTTTAATATGCTGAATTCTGTGCGCATACTTAAATAAGTATTCAAAGTGAATTTTTCAAAAAAAAGCCCTGAATATGTTGAATCTTTTCAGTATATTTACGCCTAATAAAAAACGTAAAAAGTGTGCGTAATATTAAGTTTAAAACTAAAATGATTTTTACTGTACACAAACTGTTTGAAAATATAAAATAGAAGCAAGCAATTGCCTCACGGTCCAGCTATCTCTTCGAAAGAAAAGGAATGGCGGCTATTCGTCATTTGCGAAGCAATAAACCTCGCTTCCTCTTTTGGATCATACCTCCATTTCGAAGGACACAAAAATGTATCAAGATATATCTGCTGTAGAAAAATTCTCAATATTAGGTAGCTACGTCTTCCATCGCATTCTCTTTTTTACTCGGTAGCGCAATAAAAATAATATATTTTGAGTACTGAATGAAACAATAACACATTTTTTTTCATTCATTTTTATTTTATTATATTATAGATGTTTTTTTTTTATAACACACAGCTAAGTCGTCATATTAAATAATAATTTTAAGACATTTTTCATCAAAATTCTCCAGTTGTTAACATGAATCTTCCAGAATAATAGACAACACATGTTTTAAATAAAAATATAGCTTCTTAATTTTGATAGTTCGATTTTATTGATAAAAAGGAATATCTACGTTGTTGTATTTTACTGGAGCTGATTTGGGCCTACCCTACCATGTAATATGTTATAATTTGCGTATCTATGAATAGAATTATTTCGATAATTGTGATCTGATTTATGACTTACGTTGATAAAATCGAGAGAAACTTTATTCAATATATTTACAATAATTGATAAACTATTAATGATCCCAAATTATCTTTTTATATTTATTCGTTAAATTGACTTAAATAACATAATAATTTTAACCGCCACAAAAATGGAGGATATTACATTTTCACAATGACTTATCTTAACGAATTGTTTTTCACTTCAATACTTACGCTTATGTCATTGTACTGCGGGATCGCATTGTAACTGCGGAATTTAAACTCATTCCGACGTAGAAGTGGCGTGCTTACCAATCGGCCACCGCGGCCGCTTATAATTATTTAAAGTAAACCTTTGAGTAACAGAAAAAAATATTTAATAAATTATAACTTGACAAACGAGCAAACTCTTGCAATACTTGCTTCTTTGAAAAATGATTCCAAAAATAACCTAACCCCTTTCGTGTATCATTCCGAGAATTCACAAACCTTCAAGAAATATAAGATACCGAAAAGTTAGTTTAACATTATGTGGAGTTCCAACAATACAACAATTTGTTTCTTGTTTGTTAGGTATATCAACGAGGTTTTAGATCCTACAACCGAAAGATAACAGTCAGTCTGTTAGAGACAATGAAAGTCGTCTTTCATAAAACCCTTCTTCTCTTCTTCTATCTCTCTCTCTTTCTCTTTTACACTAGCCTTGATTAAATTAAATTCATAAATTTGAATTGTGTACTTTAAGTAATAAAAATATTCAAAGGCGTGTTTATATTTCATACAAATATTTTTGGACCATGGAACGAATCAGTGTTCACCATTTCTTATGGGAAAAATCACTTTGATATACAAGTGGTTAGGATTACGAACACATGTTTAAGCCGAATTATACAGATAAACCCAGTTTCAAGTATCAAAAATATTTCTATATATAATACATTCGACGGAGTATAATTATTTTGGTGAAAATATAAAGAAAAAAAAGGAGCGAACATTGATAAAAAAGAGGAGGCATAAAAATAATTATAATTTGAATGAATGATTTCAATGTTTTTTAGCAGCTATTTTTTTAATATTCATAAAACAAGTAATTTAAAATTATGCTCAATTGTTTACTTTAATATTCGCAAACCTTTACGCTAACACGGACATTACATTTTACCCTATTCAAGAGCGAAAAAGACTAAAGTGATGGACGAATACTCAAGTTCATCATTTTCTTACAAGTCGACTGCCTTTGTATATAGTATAAATAATCAAATACAAGTGATTTCCCGTTCATTCTAAGCTCGATAAATGTGGATTTGTTATATCGCAATTTTTTTATTTCGACACTAAATATTTTTGAAGATGATATTCACTATAAAAATGATTTTCAAAATATCATCAAATAGAATACAACAGTTTAATAGCCATTTCCGGAAGCATTGACTGTGTTAAAATTATACGGCAAACACTCAACTAATGAGGAGCTGCAAGAAATCGATTGCCATACTAATCCCATAAGAATAATGTCATGGAATCTATTAAGTGTCAAGATCATTAAAAAGGCTCTTTTTCTTCACAAGCAATGTGTGGAGTTGTTAGAAGGAAACGACGAAGATTACGAGCTGGGCTTTGATCCGTGGTTGTAACGGGTTAATTGACAATTATTAGTAAATTTGTAAAGAATTCTAAAACAAATGGATATCTAAGCAAGAGAATTTATATTCCTTTTATTAACGCGGAACAAAATGAATCGATTATGACATTTTTGGAAATATTTACTGTATAAATAAAAATATTGTATTATAATTAAATTAAAGCGTGTTTTTGAATTTCAAAAATGTTTCTTTAAATCCCTCGTCGATTTCAAAATTTTGCTTATCACAACGATGTTACTTACATAAATTGTAAAGATTGAGATAAAAAAAATCTTTATTTTACCTTGATACGGCAATCACAAGATAAACTGACGTTCATGTCAGGAAAAAAGCTGTAAATCCTTAAATATCCCATATACCTTTCATCTGAGAAATTTCTTTTTGTATTCACGTAGGCTGTGTAGAAAAGGTCTGGACAAACATCGCCTTGGTTTACCTTTATTTGTTGCTTGGAAAATTTATTTGCTTTTACTGCCTACTTTGGAAAACTTGCTTACTCTGCTCAGCCTTACATAACGTTTTAAGGTCTTGAAATATATTGTACCAGTGTTGGAGTGTTAATCAACATGCCAATTCTTACAAACAGTTCCAATGCCAACTTGTTTTATTTGACTACTTAATTGAATATACAAAATAGTAGGTAATGAATAATCAACTTTTACCTTACCTCTATTTTACTTATGGTCTAGAAATTTATTCTTTTCGCAAGTTGAATATATGATAGAGCCCGTCGCATTTTTTTCTTCATTAGCTGACATTGAACAGGTTTATCATATTAAATAAATTTGGTTGTCTGCTTGCAGGTTGCCAATTATATCCTTTATTGTATTAAGTATCTTCAGTTGTGGGTTGAAATAAAATGCCACTCTGGTAGGTTTAACTTTCGTTAATTCTTTTTTTTTTATACTACAAAATATAGTAAAATTTGAAAATATTTCTGAAGATAACATATTGTTATGTTTAATAATCGTCCATGTAATTTTTCAAAAATTTAATAACCTTGAAAACCGTGTGTATATTTGTATCTTCCTCTACATCCATTGTACGCCCTCGCTCTTTCATACGTATATGTTATAAAAGTACTCTAAGAAATATTACTGTATTCGATTGATGGCTAAAATTAACAATGAATTGATTTAATTATATGCCTTTCATTATTATTTGTTCAGTATTTCGTTGTTTGCATTTTCGGTGACATATAATTACTGGATCAAATAATAATAGAAAATAATGAGTATTAAATAAAACTACAACAGTTTCATAAAATATAACTAGTCGTGTACTGTTAACAAACATAAATAAATACATAATGGGTACAAATTAGATTTTCTTTAAGAAAAGATCGTAAGCGTAGTGAGCAAGAGACCATGCTTCCTAGTTTAGTTTTAAATTAATTAATACAATGTACGAGTATTGAATTGAACAGCTTATAAGTATTGAAATTATTTATAAAAGTATTCATCGGAGTCAATCTTTTGCTGCATAAAGGTCTTTTCAAGTATTTTTCAGAACAAGTCATGGTTTTCAGTCTTAAAATTTTTGCTCCCATACATTATCAGTTCATCAATTCAATAGCATCTCATACTAATAGGGTGTCATAAACGATGATTTATAATGTAGTTAAGGATTATCTTCTTCCTCTTCATAAAATCCATGTTCCTATATTACTAAAACTTTTAAAATGGCGTAAAGACATCGTCTTTAAAATATTGTATGAAAACTAGCAGTACGAGTGGCTCACATGATATTCCTCTTCGGGACAAAGAAAAACTTATGGGAAACATTAGCGAGGAAAATGAAAATAAGAGAAAAATCGCTGTTCGCGCGAAACGTGTTATCGTTTTCATTTTTGTGGTTTTCTTACTCCACCGGAAGGATTTGCCCCCCTCAAGATAAATTCAGCTACGTATTAAGATGTTTAATATTTAATACTATTAAATTGAACTTTGTTCAAAGAGTTTTATTTTGGTAGCATATGTTGCACAGTACTTATGTATCTCGACTTCAGAACGTATCATAAGAAAAAAATATTACAAAATAAGTCAATAGCTAAGAAGAAAAAGCATCGATCTAAGAAGAAATTAAGCATTTATTTATATTAATATTATATATGGATTTATATGATGATAGGGATAATATATATAATGTTTGCATAAAAAATAACAATATCTTCTCAATCAATATATTTAAAGACATCATTTTTACTTACAACGTATTTTTATTATCATGTAAATAAATGGTACATTCTGTCAGAAAATCATTGTTTTATATTACTGCCTATTATTTTCAGTCTTTACTTTTATTTTAAGATAAGTATTGATTTTCTAATTTAACGCTGCAGTTGAAATATGTGAAATATTTATTCAAAGCGACACAGTATACTAATAGTGTATTAAATCTTAATACTCTCCTGGTAGAATCAGCCTCCCTAATGCTTTTTCAATGGATGTGAAATTTCATCAGCTGTATGTTGTGTGTGGGCGCGTGATAAGATTTTCATATCAAAAAAAAACTTCGGCAATAAAAGTGAAACCTACCACCACCTAAAAAATACTACAGATTTATGTTCTTGATAATATGCTTTTACGGAGAGCCTTTTTGGATATAGAAAAAAAGCTTTGTTGTGATTTATTCTAACGTATTGTATAATATAGTTTCCATAATAAATGTATCCTTTACATTCACCTATATTATATATATTCCTAATAAAATCGATTTTCAATATTTTTTTTCTACATAGTTAATATCTCCACGACCGCGTAGAGGTTGGCGTGTATGCCTGCCAATCCAGAAAATGCAGGTACGATTCCCACATCTGCTGGATCCAAAATGCAGGATTGGATATGCAATTGTCTGACAAACAATTCTCGAGAAAAATAGTCGGCCAAGATTTTTTAATATTGCGGAGACCCATATACTCCACTTTCAAGGTAGATATCTTCACACTGTGTAGATCCATATGCTCCATTTTGGAGTGGATATGGTATAAAAAAATTAAAAACAATAAAGATTTTACCATTGGCAACAATTATATGTTAACCTTTTATTCTAAAATAAATTTATACATGTCTGCCTGTTAGTCAAGAGGCTGGTGCTTGCCTTTTGGAGCCAAGGATAACGGATACAAATTTTACAGTTGCAGAATTTAAAAAAATCTGAAGCTGTAGGACTGGATATTTAGGGGTAATCTTAACAATACTGAGATTTGTGTGCTCCACTTTTGGAGCGAACATGTTAAAACAGGGTATATGATATACGTTACTGCTTCTATTTTACCAAAATTTCAAAATAATGTAGTAAATTCCACTACCTAATTTATCTATAAACCTAAGAAAGATATAAAAAAATAACAAGGCATAAACAAAGTATAAAAATGGATAGCATGAACAAATTAAAAAATGCTTTTTAATTATTAGTTATACTGTTTAAATGAACAAAGATAACTCTACTACATTATAAAATATTTATTACCTATGATGTCAAAAAGACTTTAATATTTGACATTAAATGTTTCAGTTTATTTGAAACCACTTTAATATAACAAAAATCCAATTGTTTATCTATTCTGCATGTTTTCTCGAAGATAGTTTTAGATATGAAGAATGATAAACATATTTTTTTGCATAATAATAAATTATAAACCTTACATATGACTCATGGTACATTTACAAACAAGTGCATCTGTTTCTCATGTCGCACTATTTATTTAGTTTCTAAGATCTCAAAGATTAGTATTTGGCAATGTTCCAAAAGGTTTTTAAAAAGAAAACACAAATATTTTACGGTCTACTGAAAAAATGCCAATCATCATGCTGATTTATTTCCCGTAAAAGAAAAGTGGCAAATTGAAAAGAGCTATTACAAACTTGAGACAGTACCTTATTACATTTCTTGTATTGCTTTTCTTCTAAATCGAATAATTTTCTTCGTGAACGATCATTTGGAACCTGTAGCGGAAAATTCATCCAATTTAACGATTTTTCTTTTAAAGATTTAGATAGTTTTCTTACTCTAACGTTTAAAACAAAACTTTTATATCACTTTGCGGTGTTTTGTCAAAATACATCCGATACAAATTGAGTACAGTAAACAAGAGTTTATTAATGCACTATAAGTGTATATATGATGATAAAAATAAATGTAATATAACATTATTACTATTAAAGCCATGAACTTTCGTCATATCTATATATGACCATCAGTAAAATACGAGTATACCACATTATATGCATTTGCCTCTATTTGAGGAAGCTATTTCTAAAGTAAACTTATTCCACTTCAACAATTTTGTAGCAAATGACAAAAAAACTTTACCATGTAAATATTACATAGTCTTTTATTATCTCTGTGGAAAATCTACATTTTACACGCTGAGATGGATATTTTTATACTAAAAACTATACGAGTGGTCCAATCTTGTTCCAAATGTTCTCGTTTAAATTTTGGCATTCACAACTCATTTTCGTCAAATAATGGAATAAGTTCACTTTGTAAATACCCACTTCATTTATAATTTATTATTGAATCTACTTGAATTTACGCAGATGTAACTTTCTTAACGTCGACTAAATAATTATACTCTGTATCTTTTATATAATTTTATACTATACAGACGAACTATTACGGAACAATAATAATATTTATTGATTTTACCATGTCAATTAACTCTCTAAATCTGTACTAATTGTTTTGATAGAAATTTAGTCTAGTTAGATAAGTATTCTCTTAAATAATTTACATGTTGTATGTTCTCAGAGGACACTTTTGATTGATATAATTTATACATTTTTTTACTTCGTACACCTAAGCTTCACAAAATTTTAAATTATATATCGCCATTCTAAATATTTTTACGGACAGCTATTGTAGATTGAACTGCTGTTATTTGTTTTGAATTTCTCCATATAACTGTGACATGATTGATATAAAAATAGCAGAAGATGTTTGTAAGAAGAAAATGCATTTATAAAGTACGGTATTTCATGGTCCAAGTGTTCTTAAACTAGTTTTGATTACTGCAGTCAATTTGATAAAAACAAGCAATTTATTATGTTTATGCGACGTTGCTTTTAGGTCAAGAATTTATTTGCTTGATATATTTCTAAAATCAACCATTTTATTTTGCTGTACATGATAGCTGCGTGGAGTTAACTAATATTATAATAATGACAATACATCTAAAATAATGTACTCGTTTATAATAACGATAAAATATCATTCATCTATAAGATTTGGCAAATAGTTATGTTTTGTCTAATTTTATGGCACCACCACTGCATCTGATGATTGAAATAAAAACCCCCACATATTCAAAAAGTAAATCATCTTTTACAAATTAGATGAATATAAAAAAAGATGATTTATCTCCAGGCAACTCATGCTTGGTATAAATGCAAACAAATCTTTTAAAAAAATACTTTTTTTATTTTATTATATACAAAAATTCTTGTTCAAACTGTTATCTTTTAAATTTTGACGTAGTGGAATAAACTCACCATGGAAATCTACGTATTATATGAAAATCGTAATTATATAAGTATGCAATTAATATTTTTGACTGATGGTACTTGATGGAAATTGATTTTAAATTCTAAAT